>DF239035.1:278515-291575 GCA_000507305.1 Breviolum minutum Mf 1.05b.01
GCAGAAAATTTTACAACCCTTCCTTTTATGTTCCAGAAGTTGTCGCTACAAAAAGATTATTGGAGACTTTTGTTGGTCAAAGCACTCGGTTGCTTGATCGAGCCTGAAACCTGATTCGACCATTTTGTAGTCTTGGCACCGGGGTTGAACCATTCATTTTGTAGAGGTGGAGGGTTTGGCTGGTCAGATTGTAGCTACAAACACCTTTTCCAACTCCTCCATGTGAATTGGAAGGGGGATGTTTTTGTCAATCATACTGTTGATGGAAGAAATTTTGCACCACCTGGGATGTATGAAACCCTATAAATAATGGGATATTTATCATATCAACTGGTGCAGGATTTCTTCCAGCAACAGTAGTATTGGCTTTGAAGTGTGGCTCACATCCTTTGAAATTGCTGGTGTTCCAGGTGGCTTCTGAGTTTCATGCTCAGCTCAGTTCCTTTGGCATGCTGCGATCAGATGAGTCCCTTGGTCCCGCTGGGAATAGATTGAGACAGCAGTTACGGGGCCCAAACAGCAATTTCTATGCAACGTCTGTCTTTTTGTCAGTCCCAATTGAAGTGGCTTTTCCCAATGGCAAATATACTAGGTCGTGGCAACTCAAACATTTGTTTATTTCTACCCTTACCTGGGGAAAGGAGCAAATTTGACTAATATTTTTTAGATTGGTTGAAACCACCAACTAGTATACGTATTATTGATAGAATTGGAATTTGGATAAATTTGGTATACGCTAGGTATCTTGAAAGGGCTACAGTATGTCCAAACAATCGGACCTCAGCCTGCTCCATGTTACGATGATGCTGTCGTTGTTTGTGGTTCTCTCCTCCATGATGCACCACCACAACACCTTTATCGCTACTAGCCTGCTGATTGTAATATTGTTATCATGCATGGCCATCCCGAATCATCAGCATCACGATCTGCATTATAGATATGGTACATAATGATTGTCGCCATTTTGTTCATCACAAGTGGCACGGTTGCAATATTCATGCTGTAATCATCATAACTATCATGGTCATATTTAAAAAACATCTCTCCGTAATCTCTGCAATCATCGTTGTGATAATCTTGTTTACATGTCCTGATGTCCTGCCACAAGGCTGCCCCAAAACACACTAAACTTGACGTTGGAGAGGAGGGTAAATGCCCAAACGAAACTATTGCCGAATGATTGATTAGCATAACAAAATGTCCAGAAGCTTCCAATTGTGGTACTTCCTTTCGGCAAAACTCCTAATCTCCAGTTGGAAGCCTTTACCGAAAGAGATGTGTGCAGGTTTAAACGTTCCTTGAGGCATCATGTTTTATGTTGTTTCTTTCCAACCGATCCAATGAACAAAAAGCAATTTGTGTTGCATCAGAAACATGTCTGTGTAAGATTCCCCCCACAAGTCTCCACAGTTGGTTTCCTACAAAGAATTAACACCACGGTGAAACAATCTCCAACAAAAAAATGGACCTCGTCATCAACAAACAGTTAGATATTTTCTCCAGAAATCTAACGATCAATCCCAAGAAATTGCCATGTTTTTAAAGGAGGGGACTTCTTCCCCGGACTTCCAAAAGCATCATCCTTTTGGAGGGCCCCTCCAGCTCTCCAGCTAACTCGAAGGAGTCGCAGTTGGAGGGATCCTTTGGTCCAATTTCAAGTTTCAGATGGATCGCCTTTGCCATTGCTGGAGGTATCCACCACTGAAGGTACTTAGCCGTTGAAACCTATGGACCCCGGTGACCAAATGAGGGCCTGGCCTTAGGGAAGATGGGGATTTCTTGGGGGGTTTATTTGTTTGCAACAAAGTCAGGTGATTGAAAGTTGTAGCTATAGTTTTCGTTGACAGTTTCATGTTTGGTCCATGTCTTGAATGATAGACTTCCTATTTATAGTGTTGTATAGTGTTTGCATTCCTGTGGAACACGCCAGGTGGATATTGCACGTTATTTTGTTCTAAATAGATGCATGGATTCCATATGTGCATTATTTGTTCATAAAGTTCATGACATTATCTAATGTAACATATGTTCACTACCAAGATGTACTGGGGACAAACGCTAAAAACCAGGTCTCAGGTATCAGTTTATATTTTATATATGCACATTATATGGATGTTCCCGAAAATAGTGGTATCCCATATCATCCATTTTAATAGGATTTGCCAATTTGCCATTATAAACCATCCATTTTGGGGTACCCCTATTTTTGGAAACACCCATATGATCCATAGATCATAAGGATGGTGCAGTTGGACTACACTTTTACCCCATTGCCTCAGGTGCTGGTGAAGACATCTTGCTGAAAGAGACTGAGCGGAGTAGCTCTGGTTCAGCACAAGGCAGGCTCCAAAAGAAACAGCCACAACCGCTACTCATTGTGTGTTTCGACTTGATACACATATATAGAAAATCATATTCATTGGCATATACGTATAATCATATATATAATCATTAATATAGTTTACATAATATAGAAATCATCCAGCTTAGTGAACCCCTGTTTCACCTCTTTTTCTTAGGGAGATTTTTTTCTCCACGGCTCCACTGTGGGTCCCTTTTTCACTGGCCCGAAGATCATCCCCACGCAGCCAGGTCCGGTAGAGACATGGTCCAAGCTGTCGAATTCCGAAAAAGTCACTGCCTTGGAACTGGATGAAGAGAATGACCTCCAAGGAAGTGGGGGGGACAGGTAATCAGGTAATGAAGGGGGTACTGTAACCCTCCTGCATGGAACATTTAACACATATCCATCCATATATTTCATTTTTTAGTCGGCACTTTTTTGAAGATGATGATTTTACTTTTCCTGTTTGGTGGGAGATGTTCGTTTCCTTGAGGGTTGATGAAAGTGAAGGTATGTCCTTTTGGTGAGATCCGATTGCTGCAAGATTCTGCCTTTTTCGTTGGATGCTATGAATGCTATATGGGTGTTTCCAAAAATATGGGTACCCCAAATTGGATGATATTGTGTTGTTTGGTTACTTCTTTTTGCCTTTCCGTAGCTAAGGAACACCTAGGGACCTAGTGTTTGTGGGATAGAGATGGGTAAAGTACATGCTAGGTGACAGTCAGGACACATGGGGTGAACAAAATTCCAGTCAATCCGTTGCTTCTGTTGTTCATCGGCATTCTTGATGCCCTTACTTTTGCGGCAGCATTTGTGTTTTTGTTTGTGTTTTGTCATTTGTCAGTCGCAGGGTGTCAAAGCTTTGCCGAGATCCAGTACCCCAGATTTTCAAGTAGGATAAACTGATAGAATTGAGTGGTGCAATACTTTCTCATAAACCATTTTTGGGTAAAGCGATCAATTTGACTTTGGACACCTTTTCCTTTCCAGTGATCTTTGGTGATCTTTGAGTTTGTGCATCACCGGGAAGGAATTTGGATGTTTGCCGGCAACCTTTTCTTGCGAATCATTGGCGCTTCTCGGTCGAGCCATAACTCCCGGGACCCTGTTGAACACTGAGGTTGGCCTTGGAAGATGAGTTTTAGAACCCCCCCCCCTTTTTTCAACGTTGCTTCAAGAGATAGGATCATGGAATTCGAGGTTTGATACAATGAGACTGAATGTTAGTTACGCACTAGATATTACGGAATAGAGGTTGATGGCGACTTAGATGAACGGATGATGCTCAAGAAGTGGCTTTGCAAAAAGATCAAGAAAGATTTCAGTACATACATGTTTATAGTATTTCTAGTGCAATATTATCATTTGTATATCCATCATTGATTACTGTTGTTTAAAACGCCAACGGTTGGGGTGATTTTGTAAATGAGCCATCCACCTGGCAATACATGGCCTTTTGGACCAGTGGAGCTGGGGCCATCGACTTTGACTTGAGGGACTAAGTGTTCATCACCACAAAAAGTGAAGAGATTTGAGCACATGGCAGCGATTCTGCAACTCCTAAGGTCTTGTGTTTTGTTTAAAGTAATATGCCAATTTTAACGAAGACCAAATCCTCGGAGTTGTGCTAGGCAGGCACTCTATTGGTAGATGTATGTAAATGTAGCGTGTGTAGAAAGTGCAACTACACTTACTAACTTACTGCCTTTGCTACGTAAGCTACGGGTGGTAACATTTTCGGATCCCTCAAATGTCACGTGACACCGTTGCTCGGTTGCTTTGCTTCAAGGTACCTAGGAGTCAAAGTCTTTTGGCTTCTCACTGTTGTCGTTCTCTTACGCAATTGGAATATTTTCAAGGTATGGAAGCAGCACCTTGGCAATCTCAACAGATTGGATATTGGGGGTTTTTCGAGGCTGACCTTTAAGGGTCAGATGGCTGCCTTTGGTTGGTTGGTGGCTGCCTTTGGTTGTCAAATCCTGAAGCTGATTTCTTTGTCTTGTCGTTTGTTGTCTTTTTTTTTGTTGGGAGGCAAATAGTTACATAGATGTATTGAATTATACGTGCATGAAAAATATGAAATACTAAGATTGTTTGCAGAAGTATAACATAGTGCACTACAGTTGAACAGATGTATGGTACTTTTGCAGAAAGTTTTTTTCAACCGCTGAACTTGATCAAAGTGTTTTTTTCGGAAGATTTTCGGTATTCCATTTTGATCTCATATATTTTGGAGCCTGTGCCCCTCATAGGGACCGACCCCACAAAAATGCCAAGGTTCAAAGTGAGCTCAAAAAGTACGAAGTGCTGGTTGGCCACTGGACAGTCCATGTTGCAGCTGTCATATTTGGGATGGTTTCCCCCCCCGTTCCCAGTAATAGGGACTAGTTTTTGGATGTTTTTGGTTGGCAGATCCTGGAAATTCTGACACTAGTCAGATAATCCCAAAAACATTGGCCACTGGATTGTCAAGGTACCGGTATGTGATAATATATTTAATACCTTTCTATGTATCATTCGGTCCTGTTCAGTCTAGTCATCGTAGCAGGACTTCGCATTAAGGCAAAGGTGCAACAAAACGCCAAGTTGAAGCTTCCCTTTGTGAGAGTTCAAAACACAAGAGGTGAGTATACGGTCCAAACGAAGTGTGACCAACAAACCAAAGAGGCATGATTTTGATGGCATATGCGAGATGATCAATTTCAACTCAGAAATTTGTTTGAAACAAAGCGTCCTTGCGTACAGAAGAGTAATATAGAAATTGTTAACAGTGGTAGTGAGGTATGGAGTAGTAGCGGTGGCAACAAGAAATAGATCCCTTCACGGAATTGCTTGTTGTTGACGGATTCATTCATGTTGACGGATATGTTCCCTGAAAAAAAATGTAGATAGAATCCTACTCCGTTTTTGGAACTGACAAGACGTAATTCACAAAGCACAGGTCATGTCAGGGTTATTTGAGCCTCTGGCCTATTGTTCTTTCTGGAAGACGGATCATGGACATTGATCATCATGCACTTGTGTGGTAAAGGGGAATTATATATATATATGAAACATCATCAACCATCAGCAACTGCTTAAGATATCTTGTGCATCCAACAATGTGCGTTCACCTGCAAGACTACTCAAGGCGAAGTGGAAGAATCTGGAGTGTTGCGGGTGCATCGCAACACCTGGCAGGTTGGGGTGTCGAAAAACGGATGAAATTGGAGATTGATATCTATCTATCTATATATATATATATATGGGGGTTTCCGAAAATAGGGGTACCCCCAAATCATCATCATCCATTTTAATAGGGTTTTCCATGGTAAACCATCCGTTTTGGGGTACCCCTATTTTTGGAAACACCCATACATATACAACCTCTGAAGATTCATATGTATTTGGATCTTCCTGATATGTAAAATTTCTGCCTTTCGGTAGGTTTTTGTTGGTCAAAATGGCCCAAATTTTACACACTTGGAAGATCCAGGCAGCCACAAAATATTGGTGGTTTGTAATTATCTAGATGTTTCTTTGTTCCAAGGGGATCCAAGGGGGTATTTTCAGGTTCCATGTTAGTTACTCGGGGTTTACTGTTTTTTTGGGGGGGGAAATTTATTATATAGCTATGATTTAGCTAATGTACCAAGTGGTGACCTGGGATGTTTCGGACCACAGTTGCAACATGTGATTCAATCGGCAAATTCATAGAAACTTGGGACTGCCAAATTGGGGAACATATTCGTGTTTTGGTCCAGCTGTTGAAGGTTCAGCTGTGATTTGAAACGATCCTATAGTGAAAACAATTGAATCCACAAAATCACCGAAGTAAATGAAGGGTCTAAAATGATGGGACCACATTTTTGTTCAGTGGGATTGTCAGGGACCCTCAATAATGGGACCCCCTATACTATTCCCATAGCATTCCCATGTGTTTAGGGATTCTTATCGGAATACGATGGGAAGCTTACCATCAGGGGATCCCATTGTTGGGGGTCCCTGGAATGACCCTAGATTTGTTGCTTATCGACTTTGATTTAGTGAATCACCGATTGTGCATGTTTCACTCTTATTTTATCAGTCTTGCCAGTAAGCCAGTGAACTAAATAATAAAGGGAATGCCTTCCTGGGTTGTTTGCTGTTTCAGGGTTGAGTTGCGGGTGTGTTCGCATTCGGAATTGAGATTGAATGGGATTGATATCTAATGAAGCGCATTGTTATATTGAAACGATCATGAACAGAATGGAATGTTTGGATCCTGTATTTGGGAGTGTCATTTTATTTTTCTAAAGAGGAGCAAACTCAATGAATAGTATCATCAATATTAAGCGGCTTTTAGTTCCAGTGCCAGAACATCCCATTGCCAGGCATCATCCACTGATCAACGGAAATCGTGAAATAATTACGCCGGATGAATTCGGTTGGTGAGACATTGCAAACATTGCAGAGCTAAAAAATGCTAAGACTGTCCTGTAAGCTTGCAATTTCCGTACCTGACCTAGCTCCCTTCCCACTTGTATACCTATAACGCCTGATCAGATATGATTTTGTTTGCTCATAGTACTTTCAAACGTTTGCGAATGGAATCCGGTGATTATGACTGGGCATTGTGAGTTTTCGTGCCACGGGACAGCATGATGCCCAAAGCTTCTCTCTTGCGGTTCCTGCAACGTGACACAGACAGACTTTATTGGGGTTGGGCATGCTCTACTCATACGTTCTATACATTTTCCACATTGTGAAGATAGAGATCTTAAGTATTCTTAAGTCATGTGTTGCGAACTCTTCAACCATGAGATCTTCAAAGTCTTTCGGCACATCTCTTCACCTCCACGAAAAACCCTGCAGGGCGACACGGGGTCCCCAGCTTCTCGTTTGCTGCTGGATGCACGGCCTACCGACTTGCCGAAGACAGGGTCGGTAGAAGTGCAGTTGGAGAGTGGCATTGTGACACATCAAGACCCAGATACTAGGCTTGAAATTTGATATTGGTTGGAAGACTCAGGTGGGTGTGTCTCAAATGTGTTTGGTCTTTTTTGGAATACACTAGACTACTCACTGTACTCGTACTCTATCTAGAGTTTGGAGATATGAGATGTTGATGGTTGACTCTGTTGTTTTGCTAAAGAGACACTATGTGCAAAAGATGTGTTGTTAAAGAATACCTATATTGGTTGGCTTGAAGTATGGTGACAAAAAGCAACTTCCATGTTAAGGTTCCTGCCTCTGCCAGATTGAGCTGAGTCATCGTCAAAAGTAAACGCTTGCGAGGGTGTCCAGTTTTGACTATCTAAGGCTATACATTCTCTAAGACAATAGCATGTATATACTGAAAGTTTTGTTTACAGATACTGATCGTATAAAGAGAGCGAGAATTCATCATCTCTTGCTGTTGTCTGGTTCATTTATTTTTGGTGTTCATGGCGATTTGGACCCCATCCTCTACATGTACAGTATCTAAACGATTCTAGATTCTAATCGTTGGTTTAGCAGGGCAAACCACCAGTGTACCAAAGTTGTCCAAACAATTTTGCAGGTCACGTGTAGGTGAATGGGTAAACGGTAAAAGCCATGATTTCATATGATTTCCATATCTAGAATCTCCTCAGCACCAGAGAGCATTTCAGAGCTGTGGTACAAGAACCTTGTCGATTTGCTTGCTCATGAACTTCAGCCAGCGCCCACCTAAAGTAAACGAAAAATGAATCGAGATCTGTTGGGATCGTACTTCACAGACGATACACATTTGGGGAGAGAAGGTGATAACTTTCGAGAAGACGTGCTAGACATCTAGATGTGAAAGAGATTGGATTGCAATCATTTTGTTGTGTTGTGGCCACATTTTGTGACATCAATGATTAATCACGTATGTTCACTTCTATTGCTCATGCCGCATATCTTTGTCAGATAAGCTGTGTTTTTGTTGTTCCCTTATTACCTTCCTCAGATCAACATATTATAACATCTCCAAAGTCTCTTTTGAACGTAGTATTAGATACTCAGCATTTCCTACCATAAGAAAGGACCTGGATGGTGGTTTCAAATATTTTTTATTTCCACCCCTACTTGGGGAGGATTCCCGTTTGACTAATATTTTTCAGGTGGGTTGAAACCACCAACTAGTAACTAGGGATGTTTCAAATCAAATCCAACCAAGCAACCTAAGGATGGTAAAGAACTTCGCTGGCGAATCCGCGAGTGGGGCTTTGATCCCTTCACGGTAATTGAGCCAGTTGTTAGTGAGCCTGAGGTGAGGGGTGGATCATGGGAATCCATGTAAAAGTCGCAAGCTTCGTTGTTGATTTTTACCCAGCAATGTACTTGTTCGAGTTTCAGGATGGCCATTATTTCTCTAGATATTACGCAATACGAATCAATGATGTCCATATACTTTGTTCCTGCCCGACATTTATTTTGTGATTTGATTGTTGGTGGTGTGCAGAATTGACCGTTTTGCCCCAACACCTTGAAACCCTTCTTTTCCCCAACATCTTTCCATCAAGTTTCATATTATTTTGCATCCAAAAGAATACTGTATCCTCTTGTTGTTGTTGGTACTTTCTTTGACATTGCAAAGGCATGGTCATCCCATGTGTTTGAGGATGATTCTGAATCGTTTAACCTCACCTCAACGAGGCGGTCAGTGAAAGCGAGAGTGTCTCAGAAACTGTCCGTGTGAAACAAAAGAAGGATGCCAAGGCCTGGTTTTTGTGGATCAATCCAGGTGTATTAATGATTTCTTATTGCACACATAACTAGGTGGTGAAATTTCAAACATCTTTTTAATTTTTACCCCCACGGGAAATGAATCAATTTGACTATTTTTCAAATGGCTTGGTTCAACCACCTAGTCAATATGTTGTGTCTCAAATCTGTTGTTTATCACTATGGGTCAAAGGCATTACAGCTTTTCGGCTTGCAAGATGATTTTGTTCTTTGAATGTCAAGATGTGTTCTGGGCAGATGAACGCCCAGTAACGTCACTCTTCATGGTTGGTGATGTTTCCCATGTCTTCATGCTCCAAGTCAAGAAGTCAAGCGCCCAAATTGAATGGTGTGAAATGTGAATGTCAGAATTTGATAGAATCCGAATTTGCATCAATGTATAATTTACTGTATATATATATATTTAATATAGTGTAATATTAATGTACACATGAATGCATTTCTGCTATTCTACTCATTTTGAGTATATCTATATCAACATGTTTTTGACTTCCAAGATGTTGTTTTTTTCTACGACAATTTTTGGTTCGCGGTTACAGATGCTACAGCAGGCAGCCTCCAAAGGGGCCGCCCCAAAAGCCAAAGCCAAAGCCAAAGCGGTGGCGACTCAAAGCCCCAAGAAAGAGGAAGGGGGGGTTGCCATTGCCGCCATTCCGAAACGAGATCTCTGGTTGGTTGTGTTTGTTGCTTGTATTTTTTTGTGTGTATTTTTTTGTTGGTTAAACTGTTTGACCTTGAATTTTTAAAGACACAACTGGATGAAAGCAGTTGTTGGGGGGTCTTTTTTTTTTGTCCACCTTGGTTGGATCAGAGATTCCATGTTGGCGAGGAAGACATAATCTAAAATCTACCAACTGACATGACATATACCGTACAAATGATGTGTAAGTAATATCATATAATATATATTTATATCGGTATATATTTATATTTACATAGAGAGAGGTTCTGTGGTCACTTTCATGAAACCACCTCACCCAAATGCTTTATCAGCATATTTACCAGTAAGCAATGCCCATAATTAGCCCTTGTCATTTCCCGAAAGTATCCACACCTGGTGATTTGAGTCGACCCATTTTTCTGGTAGATCGCAGGCCATGGTTTTTTGGCACTTGTGAGATGCGGTCAGGAGAAAGAAACTGACGATGAAAAAGAAGAAAAAGAAGTGAAAAAGAAAAAACACAAAAAGAAGGAGAATTAACAGTGTACAGTCTATACACTTGTGTTGTTGGTTTCTTTCAAGAGAACTTCCTGTGTATTTCATGTCTAGGTGAAATTATTTGTAGGACATATTAGCACAGAATATACATTGATATAGAATGATACAGGACAACCGGATGGGAAACCATGTTGTTTGCAAGGAGAAGGAAAAGGAGAAGGAGGAGGAAAAGGAACGAAGCCGCAAAAGAGCAAGTAGCGATTCCAAATCCTCTTCCGAAGTGAAGAAAAAGAAGAAAAAGGAAAAGTCACGAGGTCGCAGCGAGAGAAAAGACAAAAAAGAAAAGGATAAAGAGAGACTCGGCACAGTGGTAAGGTATGTGTTTCATCCATCTCAAAGGCTTACAGCTGTCTCTTTGATGAAGGCACCTGTTGCTGCGATAACAAACTTGCTGTATTTTTTGAAGTTTGATAAAGCAAGCTAAGCAATGAACATATCTTCTTGAAACCTGGGACCAGGATGAACCTTTCATTTCAGCCGGAAGGAAATAAAGGATCGACTGTATGCCTTCAGTGTTCCACGATTGTCAGTGGGAATAGGTTGTTGCAATGAAGCCTCTTTTTGACTTCCAACGGGTCTATTGAAAAAAACGCCAAGAATTCTCCTTTTTGCTGGAGCTCTTGTTGTTTGTTCAAGATTCTTGGAGCTTCGACTTCAGAACATCAAAGGAGTTTCCATGGGTGCACGTTGCAATGTATCGATCCCGATGTTGAATGTTTTTTGTTCTTCAATACTATCACATTCAAATCCGTTCATTTCATTTAGCCCTTCCACTTTTTATCAATTTTCCGATTCTTACCTTCCAACCCCTTTTTCCACTTATATAATAGCAACAAATAGATCGCCATATAATATATCATGGGCTTATATATGGGTATGACTAAATATATATTATATATTTATGGACCCATATTTATATATATTATTTTAACACGTATACATAAAAATATAAACATATAGTTGTCCCTGGGAACGACCCCTCAGGAAACGGAAGAAGAAGAAGGGCCGTGGGACCCGAACTGCGAGTCCCTCCAAGGGCCGGAAAACGGCGGCCCGGAGCCGGAGCCGTTCGCGCTCCAAACGAAGGTCGCGGAACCGGAAGACACGGCGGGACAAGTCCTCTGAGCACAAGATCTTTGGAGTTCCAAAAAATGGAAATTTGCGATTTTTTGGGTTGGGTGGCGGGCTGGCAGATTTTCTTGGTAATTCAAAGGTGAGAGTATAATTGTATAGATAGATATAATTAGATATATGTTTTTTTGTTGAGATATAATGAGGAAATAAGATGTGGGTAACACACACACACAATGTGGGTTTGCTTTGTGCGTTGTGCCTTTTTGTTTAAGATATCGTGAGCTGGTTGAAATTGACAAGTATGAAGGTACCAAGAGAACTATATGTTCGTGCTATATCATGATTTGAGGAAAGAGTATTTAGAGCTTTTCCCCCATCCATCACTATTCAGCTGCAGGTGCGTGGAAAAACAAAAGACTTGAATAATGGCCAAGTATGAGCCTAACGGGCATCCCATCAGATATGGATATCACGCATTGCTCCCATCCTTTAGCAAAACGCCTGTCTATAGTATATCATTCTGATGGGCCAAGCTTGGAAATCTATGAATCAAACACATCAATGGTGACTCTCAAAAACTGTCAAGTTTGACATTCCCGACCACACCATGGCGTGTCTTGAAAGGGGTCATGTTTCCAGCTGGATATTGAAGGTCAGAGGAGCTAATGCTTCGATATGATTTGATTTATATTATTGAAAGATGTTGCATTCTGTAGCATTCAGTGTGGGGTTCATATTGGCTTTTTGTTTGGAGATAAGCACAGATATGAAGATTGTTGTCCCATGAAGCATGGCTGTTTAGGGCATATCTTTTGTGGATGTGGTACAAGCCACCAGTCACTAGAATGATGAAGTGAATCACTTCAACTCGGGTGCGGGTGGGTTGTGAAGGCTTTTATCGACCCTGTTGTATTATAGCTAGTGTATCAAAATATTGTATCTCTGAAGGCGTTTCTTTCTATGTTCATCAAGTTTATTGGGAGAATTGATTGTTTGACAAATAGTTTCTTCAGATATTCTTTTCATTTTTTCCAACCAAGTCCACGGAACTTGGTTGAGGAAAGAGGAGAAGAAGGAAGTAAAAGAGAAACAGGAAAAGCCCGTGCAGGTGGACCCGCGGTGTGTGTCAACTTCCCAGATAGGGATTGATGAATCCACAAGAAGATTTGATTTCCATTTGGTGACAGTGCTCATAAGGTGAATGTTTCAGTTTACATGGGTTTTTTTTGGTTTTATTGATGTTTCATTTTGAGGGGTGATTCTCTAGACTCTAGTCGTCATGTAGAATGCAGCTTTTATAGTTGCTATATGCCGGATGCTGCTTTCAAGGGGCCGCTCAACCACTAGCGCATGCTGCCTCAACATCACTTCACATGTGGGCCAGGAGAGACCTTCTGAGGATTTGTCAGACCGTGAGGTTCGACTAAAACGCTTCGCAGACCAAAGTAAATTGATTCCACAGGTGCAAATGATCGCAGGGTGTGGGTGTTTGCTGCCTTCAACTGGTGATTTTTTGTTAGTTGGTTGTTTTGTTGTTGCTAGAGTTGTTGCTAGAGTTGTTGCTAGAGTTGTTGTTGTTGTTGTTGTTGTTGTTGGTGGTGGTGGTGGTGGTGGTGGTGGTGGTGGTGGTGGTGTTGGTGTTGGTGTTGGTGTTGGTGTTGGTGTTGGTGTTGGTGTTGTTGTTGTTGTTGTTGTTGTTGTTGTTGTTG
>DF239035.1:291625-337506 GCA_000507305.1 Breviolum minutum Mf 1.05b.01
CAACCACAACAACAACAACAACAACAACACAGGGGGCGCTGCGTGCTTCAAACCCACTTCCAACCGCATAGTAATCTAGCCACAGCCTGTTGTATGGCTCCATTTTGGGGCCCCTGTTTTCGACACGAATAGGATGCCAAACGCAGGCAAAACTGGCAAAGTGAAAACCGGAAAAAATTGCCAGAAAAAGCGGAAAAAAATTGCTAATTCAGACTGACCCCCGATCAAAGTATGAGAAAGGGAGATATTTGGGATTTCAATCACGTTCATTAACAGTCTAATTTTATTTCCCCTCACTTCGACAGAGTCACAATACTAGAGTTGGGCTGGCAAGTGGCTTGCACAAGCTTTTTCAACTCATGAAGGGAAGCAATCCGACAAAGCTGAATCTTACCAGGACAGGTGGGTTCTCTGCAATAGTATACTGTATACATGTACTGTTTTACATATACATTGTTTTCCATAGTCGTGTATACTTGGGATTCTTGGGCCCCTATATTTGGTTGTAGCATTCATTTGACTAACTTGAGCCCCCGAGCCGTCAACTGTTGAGGTTGTCCGTGTTTACCAAATTAACCTTATTGGTTTTAACAGTTGCAATTAATTAGTTTCAAGGTGTATATTTTTGTAGCAGGATAGGTGTAGCATTGGTATTCGTGAATGGTGGAATGATGTTGATCCAATGATCCACAAGGCAATGGAAGCCTTGAGAAACTTGAAGCCTGACCTTCAGGACAAGATCCTTGGAAGAATTTGGGGGATGTGACATGCAGTTGAGATACTTCTACATAGCTGAGCTGAGTATGTTCGATGTTGCTGTAGAGTACATTAGATTACACAATATATTCGTATTCACCTATCGTTGTGAATATAATATCAATAATAGGCTCGATGTCGATCAAGGTTTGAACTCGGGATCCACTTCTGAACTCCTGATTGTTGGCTTGAGGATTTACGATGATTTATGAACATCTTCAGATTTCAGATCGCACACTTTCAGAGCTCAAGACTGCCATACTACCGTATCCCAAGTGAACATAATATAGATGCACATATATAATATATATATATACACATATACATGCATACATATGTTCTGATTTTAGATCACAAAAAGATCTCATTTTTTAAAGAAAATATCATGGAAGAAACCACACCTGGACTCCCTTCAAAATATTCCATGAATCAGTGCTTGTTGGTGCTTGGAGATGTGGCTGAGCTGCACAGCTGCTAAGGATTATGGAGGAAGGTCCTATCAAAGAAGGTGATGGCAATCCCATCATTGCCACTTGGAAGTTTCTGAAGATGTTCTTTCAAAAACAAGCAATTAATCGGCTGATGTCATTTATAAACATAGTCTACTACACATATGTTCGAAGAAACATGCTTCATAACACGCACCTCAAATATCAAATTGATGTGGCGCTTGTGGTTGGACAAATATGTGGAGATCATATCTAAATGTTTGGAGACTGGTTTCCTGTCCGGAAATTTGCATCCAACATGACCAAAAATGTGTTGGAACAGTTTGATTTGTGTTTCAATAAGCTGTTGATAGCGCTCGAATCCCAGTTTGTTCTCAACGTTCAGTTCCCGGTTTCAGAAATTAGGGAGCTAATGGATCAGAGGTGATTTAGCATATTGAATCGTCATCAATAGTAAGAAGAGAACTGTTTCACACTTATCTTGAAAGTTGAGCTGTTTTGAGACTCGGTAGTTTCCTGGAGCTGCAAACAGCTGCCTGTGAAAACATGAAGATGTTGGTTTGAAGAGCCTCCATCGCGATGTATATCTCTGGAGTTTAAGAGCATACAGCGGCAATAAAGATACCGGGTCCCAGCAGTAAATGTAACTCAACCATTAATGTTCAGGTGCCATGTTAGTTTTGCAGAGTGTAGGCGTGTACAAGAGTTTTCCATGTTATTTATATGCATGTCATTGGTTGTGGAACGGCAAATGTGTTTGAACTCATACCTACTGTAATTTGTTTTGGAAGGGAGAACACATTCCATTTCCTGAAGCCCGGCAGATAAGGTTCTGATGAACCGAAGCTTGACTGCGGTTTTGGCAATGAGATGGGACTCTGGCAGGATCTCCCCCTAGGTTTCTACCAGGTTCCACATAGCAGCCTCAGGAGGAAGAGGGTCCTAATATGCAAAGCTGGAACAAATAGATTTATGATCTACATGTATGTGAAGTTATATGATATGATATGATATGTATATATATATAATTATATATATAATATATATATATATTTGTTAGTGTTGAATGATCTCATCTCACCTTCTGAAGATCATGGCCTTGAATAGTTGGCACCAAACGCACTGAAGGCATCAAGGAGGTGGCTGAATGGGCTCAACAAGAAGCAGACCGTGGCGAGGTCATTGAGCTTGGGGGAGTTTCACTTGTTGACGGCAATTTGTTGGGGAGGTGTTTCCAAAAATAGGGGGATGTTTCCCCCAAAATGGATGGTGAAAATAATGGAAAACCATCTATAGAAATATATGGATGATTTGGGGGGAAACACCCACTATTTTCGGAAACATCCATTTGGACCTGTTTTATCTTGCCTCTCTAGTTGAACAGATTGTTTCTTTGAGACACAACCATTTTTTTAAACACTTCGGGTGAAGATGTTGTTCTTTTAAGATTCAGATGTCACAACTTAGTCCAAAGCAAATACTTGTGACAGACACATGGTTCAGAGGCATTGAAGATCTTTCAAGAAACTAATTTGTTTTGAGACATCCTTTATTTATCACACAACAATCAACCCATTTGATCCCATTTGATCACTTCCCACGTGCCGCCGCTAGCCAGGCGCCTGAGAAGGCACCGGCGCAAGCGCCTGAAACTACGCCAGAGGAGGCGACAAAGGTGCCGGGAAGGATGGAACTGTGTTTTTGTTTTCCATTGTTTTTTCATGGATTTGTTTTTTGTTCCCCTTGGTTTTCAATGGGTTTTCAATGTGTTCATGGATTTGGCGGCTTTGTTTTACTTAGTTTGGTTGATGACTATATGGCTGGGTTGGCTGATGTTTTTTTGTGGATTAAGAACTCTACCGGATAGTTTATTTCAAAGATTGTCGTTCACGTGTTTTCATTTGAAACAGGGGGTCGCGGTTCACAGATTCAGAAAAAGTGACAGATATTTCAAGTTGCTGTTCATGACCTCCACTGCAAGTACAGGTGGAAAGTCATATTGGGAGGTCTACTTGGTACTTAGTAGGACTAATCCCTGGTAAGTACCTGGTTATTTTTCTGGTTATTCCCCATCTTGGGTGAGTTTTTCAGGTTTCATCCCATTAGTCACCAAAAAGTTTTCTTCAACTTCAGAGAGGTGCTGCTCAAATTCTTTAGAGCTCCAGTAGTTTTTTCGGAAGTTTCGGGGAAGCTTCCTAGCGCTTTCGAAAATGAAGTTGAGTGAAGTCTCACCTGTGAAGCAGCCAAGCAAGCGTCCGCGCATCGATGACACGAGTGCCAGCGCTGTGGGAGAAGGGTTGGTAGAGCTCAAGGTGCTAAGCTTCAGTGGTGAATGCATGTTGACATTGAATGTAGCAGACTCCATGCTTGGTCGCGAATTATGGAAGTTGATTTTGGATAAAATTCCATCCAAGCCAGGCCTTCACTTAGTTGTCTCCCATACTTCAAAGCTTGTGTTGCATGAAAGTTTGCAGCAACAAGGACTTGGGGGTCAACGGGCACAGGTGTGGGCTACCTACATGCCCGTCAATTTGCATGCAGCCTGGTGTTTTGCCCAGGGACAGAACGTTGAGGATGATGAGTTTTCATTGAATGGGATTACAGAAGTGACAAATGCTAGTGAGGAAATGCCTGCCTTGTTGCGCAATTTGCCCCAGAGCCTTCACACCTTGACTTTCGATGGGAATTTCAATTCGGAAATTCATCACATGAGAGTGCCAACAGGCCTTACACGTTTGGCTTTTGGGTATTTTTTCAATCAGAGCCTCGACAATGTGACNCAGAGCCTGGACAACGTCACATGGCCAGCAGGCCTTCAAATTTTGACTTTTGGTGGGAATTTTAGTCAGAGCCTGGACAATGTGACATGGCCAGCAGGCCTTCAAAGTCTGACTTTTGGTATGAATTTCAATCAGAGCCTGGACAACGTGACATGGCCAGCAGGCCTTCAAAGTTTGACTTTCGGTGATAGGAACCTTCAAAGTTTGCAAGTCTTTGATGTGTTGCCAGGGGCATTAGGTCACTTGGCGATTGGAGAGATGTCGATGAAATGTTGAGCTGCCTCAGCAACGCTGTCACCATCCACCTTCAAACAAAAGGCATCAGAAAAGAAGGCGGCGGATAGGGTATTCAATGATGATGATGATGATGATGATGATGATGATGATGATGATGATGATGACTACCGCATTCCCTTTCCTCTTAACGGTGCAAGACAACAAAAACAAAAGTAAGCTGCTGGAATCGAAATTCGGTCTCTACGAAAACAATGTTTCAATGATAGATTCTAGGGCCGACCTTTCATTTATTAATTTAGGTTTCTTTTGTAGCTTTGCGAGTTGTATCCTGTTTGGGTGAAAACCCACCTTTTCGCTGATATCGTTGGGAAGAATTTTCGAGCATGGGATGATCATACGAGTTGGGACGATAAATCAGTCACTGGCTGGTGAGTTGGTGATGTTGGTGTATTTTTTTTTCATGAAAAGAGGAGTACCTACTAGAGATATTTGTGAGATAAGTAGTAAGCCAACCTTTGCATGATACAAGCATCCCAGAATGAATCACAGGCCTTTCATATTTTGATGTATTTTTCCGCCGCTTTCTTAATTTGGAAGACCTGACTACTTCCTTAGGGTTGAAAATCATAATCATATACTACAGTATCTAACTTCGTAGTTGACTGGCAAAAAAAACACCTGGAGCTTGATGTGGACATACCGGCCGATCGTTTCCTACCATCCATCCACCAGGGAGTTTGGGAGGGGCAGGATGAGATTCCCCCAAACCCGACGTGATTGAACAGATGTGCTCGTAGTTGTGAGGAAATTGCTGCTAGTGTTTGTTTAGCGACACAGTAGTTGTGAGAAAACAAGTAACATTCATTCCAAGTCTTGGCCATCACCTAACGCATGTATAGTTATAGTGTTCCTCAACCAACCAACCATCCAACCGACCAACCAACCAACCAACCATCCAACCAACCAAGCAAAACGATCAATCAACCACCTGAGAGGCCAATGGCGGAACGGTCAATGGCAATGGGACGGAGGAAACCGAGCCAGCAACATTGCCTGATCAGGCGATTCTGTTGAGAGCGTTTTCCATCCAGAACCAGCTGCCCGACACAGTGCCATGGTGGAAAGTCCGATAGATTCGTTGAAGGAAAAGGATGGAAAAGGGGAAAATGGCAGCAGGGCATGCGTGAACAAAGTGCCAACTTGGTTGACAGAATGTCGAAGGAAACCATTTTTTTTTGCATGCTCAAAAGATGAACGTTGGAGAAGGGGGTTCCAAACTTGTGTTTTTTGTTGATTTGGTTGATTGGGTTTCAGGACAGTCTTCTTTTTTTGAGGTACTAGTTCGTTCATGCAAACAACTGGTAGCACACTTAGACATTTTAAGCGCACCTAACGTTTGTGCCATGAAGTCAATCTAAGTAATCACAGTTCTCATTTATATGTTGCTGGCAAGGTCGTGTGGATTTTAGGGTGCAGAACCACTTGCTGTATCTTAGTTGAAAATCCAGCTACGGGTACCTACATTGGGCGGGGGGGGTAATCTGCATGGCATGTTTTTTTGGGCTCGCATTGGTTGAGTGATTCGTCCATCCAAGTGAGCTTTTGAAAACTAAATCTATACGAATCTTCTTGTTGTCCCCATTTTTTGAATGTACATGATTTACCTAGACATGTTCCCTGGGTGGCTTCCTGTATTTTAACATATGGGTGTTTCCAAAAATAGTGGTACCCCCAAATCATCCATTTTGATAGGATTTTCCATTATAAACCATCCATTTTGGGGTACCCCTATTTTTGGAAACACCCATATTAGTCAATGATTCTCCTCCCCTAAAACTAACGTTTCGCTCGCACCTTCCAACCGATCACCAGGCCACGGAGACCCTAAAGGCGTTGCCAGGTGCGGCGGCGGACAGCCATGGAAGGATGTGGGTTGTTGCTGGGTTAGGGAATATGAAGAAACAAAAACCACACAGGTAGGAGTTATATTTGCGATATTTGCTGGGCTGAAACGAATGATGATTTATAATTTATAATGATCTATTATATACTGAGATTTTTTGATTTTTGTTGATGACCAGAAAAATCAGAGAAGGAATCATGGAATCAATATCATCAAATAATGTCACGTGCGGATCATGTACATAGACATACACGCATACATAATCACAGTGTCACCTGTGTAGGGACATCATCCAGATGGCCAATCATGTCGCGTCAGACACCGTCATTTTGTACCAAGCAAATTCTGACTAGGTCGTTTCAAATATCTGTTTTTTTTCCCCGGGGAAATGATCATTTTTATTTCAAATGGATTCCCATAGCATCCATGTATGGTATATTTACCTACATTTACCATAAAAACAAACCAAATGTAGGTAAATATACCATACATGGATGGTAAGGGATTGGTTCAACCACCCACTAGCTGAGCTTAAACCAAACGTTTAGGTGCAACGGATAACTGCAGGTGATGTCCTGATGAATGTCCTCGTCCGCGGACCGTTGGAAGCAGGTGATCCTATGGTTGCTTTGCGCAAGAGATGCTTGGCGCCGTTTTTGTCATAGCAAAACTAGATATGATCTAGGTATGTATATAATCACACACATAAGATAGATAGATAGATAGATAGATAGATAGATAGATAGATAGAAAGATAGACAGATAGATAGATAGATTTAGATAGAAAGATAGACAGATAGATAGATAGATAGATAGATAGATAGAATGTGTTTTTCATTGTGGAGGCTTAGGTTGTTGCCAGTCTTCTTGATTGGCATTGCTGGTTGGAGTTTTTTCAAAAGGTGCAGAGTTGACCAGAGCTTTCGAAGAATTCACATCCAAGAACACACAATTTTACACATTGAATTCCTACAGCAAAGTACTGTAGTTCCCAAATTGCACCGCAAAAATCTTGAAGTCCAGGAGTCTAGGAGGAGTAACAAGGCAACCTTGGCTCACTTTTGGCATACAGTGTAGGTCAAGGAGGCTTATTCAGATTGGAGATGTTGCTTTTATCATGTCTACAGAGATTTTTTGGAAGCGACATATTTTTGCTGCTGATTTCTGGAGATGACAAGGAATAGGCACGGCGATCCCTTAATCACTTTGATTCAGATGCCGAGCCACTGGAGGATTTTTTCAAACTGGTGCATATACCTAGGTTCTGGTTTCAAAGATTTTTTATGTTCACCCCGAAAATTGGGGAAGATTCCCATTTTGACTTAATATTAATCAGATGGGTTGGTTCAACCGCCAAGTAGATAATATCTTATGTGTACTTATTTGGTCTTTTTGGCAAGAATTCATCCATTGAAAGCAATCCAGCAGTGTAGGTTTGCCTATTTTTGTCACTTGAAAGTCGATTTCGGAAAGATGAATCGATCATTGGTTGCAAAGAGTGGATATCTTCATGTTTTTTTCCAGATCTGAAAACCCTGAAAACTAACAGACATTGGAAAATCCCCCTGTTCAATAGGAAATACATCTTCAAATGTTGGGTTTTGAATTGTCATAGGTTTTCCAGATCTATGAGTTGTTCTTGAAGGGTTTCCTTCGGTCCAAGGAATAGAAGAGGTGAGATGATGGTGGACCGTTAGCGCTGTTACCAGCAAGGGTCGACCCACAAAAAAAGTTTGCTGCGGAACCGGGGGAGCGAGCAAAGGTATTTGTGAAGATGCCTAAAGGTATACAGATCCATGTTCAGAAGTATTGGGCATATGCTATTTACAAATACTACAGTATTGTTTGTTCAGTTTTGTTGGGTTGTTATGGTTTTTTTGATACCACCATGATTTTGTGATGATATACAGTCGTGTTTAATGACTGAAAGATGACATCTCTTTTTAATGTTTGTGTTCTTAGGGTTTGGTATTCTTTTGACCTTCAGGATAAGTTTCATTCATGTTTGTTTGGACCTGGTGGCTGGTTCCCGCTTCAGAAATAGAAATTTCCAAATGTCAAATTTCACCCTTTGGACTTCTTTTTCACCGTCCTGGTTGTTTTTTTTGCTAAGGATCAAATATTCCTGGAGAAGAAGGACAGCAATTGGACCTTCAAACAACTTTTGAGACCAGGCGTTTTGGCTCAGCGAATAGCTATCAGACTATCCTAATTGGATGGCATGTTTTGTTGATAAGGGGCCGAGAGTTATTGGTTGGTAAAAATTACGTTGACATTAGATACATGTTTGAAAATTGCAGATGAACTTAAACATGCAAAATTCAGAATTAATGCATATCAACAAATAATACATGCAAAATGGATATTGTTGTACATATGTTTTTCTATCTTTTTCTTTGCCCATCGACGAGGCGGTGTGGAAAAGAAATCCTTGGAGGTTCCTATTGGCTTTTGTTGGCCGGGGAGGGTCAGGTTGCTAGTCCCTTTGAAGGGCATAGACTAATGATAAGTTCGATAGATCGCGGGACAATAAACCTACTCCCCCGAAAATTAACATGGAACCTGAAAATGATGGTTTCCGAAAGGAATCTCCTTTTCCAGGGACTTCTTTTCAGGTTCCTTGTGGGTGTATCAAATTCTTCAGTGTTTTTGGTCCGATTTTTCAAGGACACATAATGGACGGAGCAATGTTTGCAGTGAAGTTATAACATCTGCAGGACTTTCAATGGATTGTCCAGCATATGTGCTCTCAAGACAATGCAGTTACCCCAAATGCGTGTTTCGAATCGTCTTGATGCTTTTGGCGTGTGGAGACTGGGTACCACCTGATGCAGATGTATATCCCGGTGTTGAGAACCTCAATGCCCCAAGTTTTTTTTGTGAAAAAAAAACACCTTGTTTGCACATCAAAGGCGCATCCCAAATGATTACATAATGATTTTGATACTGAATATAAGGATATGTTGAAAGCTTCTAAGCAGTAAGATGTTTCTTTTGTAAGCTGTGCCCAAAAGGTCCCTGAGCTGTTTTTCCACCAGACCTCGCGGCGTCAGATGGTGAAGCAAGACCTGCATGGCCCTGACGTCGTCAAGGCAGGTATGACCTGGGCAGTTCAAAAGAATATGTTTCAACAATCAGGGGATATATAGTTGGATGAAACCCCTACCAACGCGCCCCTATGGTAAATCCCTATACAAGCCCTGTATAGTGGGTATTTGTGGGCTATAATCCGTTATAGTCCCCAAGAATCCCAAGAGAACATCATGAAATACCACGGGTACACTGTTAGGGATACACCCAATTGTCCATTGAAACACTGAGCCATGTTTGAAAAACATGTCGTGTCTATGTAACGTGTTGTGTTTGGCTAAGATTCCAATCTACTCATTGGATCTGTTCAGAATGGACCCATAGACCCATGGCGGTTGGTTCCCAATCCAATGCAAAACAAACGAAGTACCAACAATGCCATAATCCCTTAGGATAGTTTGAATATGTTTGATTGATTTGCTTTCTGACTTTGCATCGCCAAATCCAATCCTTTTCAACTGAAGCTGAGTGCACCACATTTGTTTGCTTGGATTTGGAGCAGTATCTCCACTGCAAATAAAGTGAAATAGCAAATCAGTTGACTCGTTCAACTCTTTCTCTCCCAAAGTGTATGCAGCGGATGAATGACTGCGAATGCGCAGTACTGAGTCCTTGTTTTTTCTTTCTGGCACTGCAAATATCCCAACAAAAATCAATCGAACTTTCACATGACCTGCACTCCGTGTCTCTGGATGCATTGACTTTAGACTACCCAGTGTCAAACCTAGGTTCGGTTGGAGACCACCAAAGGTCCCTTGATCTTACGGCTGGTACCACACTGGCGCCCTGGAACCAATACATTGGAGGTCAAAGGGTTTCATGATCATCAAGTGTTTTCCCAGTCGAAACAACATGAAAAAAACAGATGTTGGTCTTAAATAATGTGTACACGTTGATCAACTCTTTGGTGACGGTTCATGGGAGTTTTGCATCCAGCAACTTTTGTTGCTGGTTGTTCCAAAACGTTCTGATTTTTTGGAATAGCACAAGAACGGCCCATCTTTGTTTGTGGACGTGCAAAATTATGGGCGCCCACAAACAGTCGCCAGATTTGATAGCAGATTCTGAATCCGCAGTGTTGCGCTGCCATGGCATGAATTGAAATCACCCAATCCTATTTGATGCTTTGTGGAGTACAGAGGTTTGGAGATCCAAATTGTGTGTTTGCCAGAAACATGGCTTGCTCTTGTTGCTACTCGTATAATTTTTGTAATTTGATTTTTGTGATATGTGCTTGACGTACAAGTCATGACTGTTTCAAACTCCGTGTTTTTTTGGGCGGACCATCTGTCACAATGACAGTGCTGCATCGACCTTTTTAATGGACGGATCCTGAGGTCGCCCAATGGATGCAAGCGATTGCTGGAGATGGTTGATGATGGTTTCTTCCAGGCGGTCGGGCTGGTCAACTTACCCCGCCCAAATAAGTAACCCCCACCTCAGAAATAAGCCCCCCCCAAAAAAAGGGCAGGGGGGGTAGGTTGACCAGCCATGATACAAGTCTTGTTGTTTTTTTGTTGGAGAGGAGGGGGGGGTTATTTCAACAGTTTCTCAACTCGTTGATTTAGATTCAATGGATCTATTGCACTTTCATACTAGGAAAGTGCAAATAGATTCTGACAGTTTTTCGCATATTCAGGTACCCTTTGCGTTCCTTTTTCAGGCGAAATAAAAGTTTAAACGTCTAAAGCTTCCAATGAGTCACCTATGTTTTTTTCCTTCACCTTTTCCTAGGGGGGTGAAAGACCTACAACAGTGGACCACGAAAAAAACCACCGTTACGTTGCAGTTCAGGATGTGGCCATCTACCGTGGGATTCCAGAGTTTCTCCTGCAGTTCGGTGTGGCTCCTGGGCCCAAACGTTTTTTAGCTTTTGTTTCAAAACACACAGTGTTCGACAAGAGAAATAGATGACTAGAAATATATCATTGATTGTTTTCTGAATATAGCAAATGTTAATGGTGTGTGAATTGCTTCCTTTCCTCAATACAAACGTCAATCATCAATTATATGAATTTAAATGGTTTCCTCAGCCATACCAGCTTTGGTCAGGAACCATGCTTCATACCCATACCCGGGCTCGGGGAAGGTTATATCAATAAGATCCCTTTCGGCTACATGCATGAGGACAACACATCCAAACCACAATCATCATAAACCGCAACTCGGAAATTATATACCAGTTTGTTTCAGGAATTTATATACACAATCAAAGATTCTCATTTTTGTAAATTGTTTGCCCAGCGTTTGCTTTCGTGTTCACTTTGCGGGACTTAAGTGTCACAGCCCCTTTTTCACACCCAACAAAGGATTGAACATGTTTGAGCTATCATCGAGGAATATTCCCAGATCAATTTTTTTTGGCCAATGGTGGACATATTCTTTCCAGACAATGTCATTGTACAGCTTTCCATATTGCATCAACACAAAGTGCCATGTGGAAACGATTCCCACTCAGCAGCAATTTTGCCAAGGTAAAGGAGTCTAATCGGAAGTGCGGCTATGGTCCGATCTTTGACTGAACTTCAACGGAAGTTTGAAGAAACTTTGAATGCTGGTACTGTAGGCAAGATATCGTATCCATTTATCATATTTACATGTATATATACATGCGTGTGATTGTATAGTTGTTTTGCGTGTATGTATGTGTATATATCTATTTACATTTGTATATGATTACATGTGTTGTATGTATATCATAAGATCTGTACATTTAGTGTGCATGCATTTAGAAGTGATTTAAACAAACATCTTTTTTGCATACATCCAACATCATTTATGGATACTGTACACGCACCATCTGTATCACTCTACACTCTACAAGAGCTGAGTGAAAGATATGCATTTGCCACTTCATCGCAAGGATCCATCTAAGTTTTCCTTGGAGTACCTAGGGTCCTGGCAATATGAATATCCGAAGATCTCTGCAAGAGACTCTTGCGGCATGAGACTCTTTTATGCCGACCTGTTCACCATTGTTTGGATTACGCCGTCCCGGGGGAACATGGACCCAATAGTTAGTACCTACTTATAGGATCTTATAGGTTATAGGTACTGATTGGAAAAATTAGTTTGTTTTTCAATTACGATGTTCATCCCTACATGGCGTTTGTTCAAACGCCATTCTCCAGCTGGCTTTTCACATCCTCAACCACCCATGACTCTACACAGTGAAGTTACAAGATATATGCCGGACTATGGTTCCAATTTACTGTAGTTTCGTCAAGGTGAATAGCTACATGAGGATTCTTAGAGAGCCCAAAGAAGATCTGTCAATGCACCGCAAGCAGCGGCGAAAGGCTTCACGTATTATATCACATGCCATTCATTACCATGCCCCTTTGTGTGGCGACTTGGCATGAACTGATGACCTTGTGATAGCATATTATAGCTCGTTCCCAGATCCAGACACTTTATCGGCTGGGAACATCCTTATCCTGATCTACTGGGTTTCCCTGATCCATTGGTCATGAAAGCGTTTTGGAAGTAAGCACAAACAGAGATCGTTTTCCCAAACAATGGGTAAAGAGAACTTGTCCTGGTTTAGATACTGGTGTGTTCACCCTGTAGAAGCTAGATTCCTTTAAATATACTAAGTGTTGTCACATTTCACTTGGTAAAACATGGGATTCAGCAAACACCCGGCATTTTTTGTGCACGCCACGAACCAGGATCATGGATGATTCTCTTTGTGGTGTTCCTTACCTGGAAGGTGGGTTTTATATGGGTTTTTGAGAAATGGAACGAAGAAATCATCTTCCAAATTGAGGAACTCGTCGAACTCTTTTTGTTTCTGAATTGTGAATCTCAATGGGGCCCCAGTTGTATCAGAAAGTCTATCTGCAGCGAAAATACGGTCCCGGTCCTTTTTTCGGGCTCCTAATTCTAAGCTACTTGTGAGACAGGCAACTTGGAGTTGCACAAGCCTCCAAGCTTTGAAACCCGGAGGTATGGTGGGTTTTGCTGCATCGGGACCCAACACACGAACCCAGCAGCTGTGTCTCTTCCTGGGTGTCTTGGCTCTTAAAAAAGGTGTGTTTCCTGAAGGTGAGATTCATACCTTGCTTGACCAGGGATGTTTCCAAAGAACAGTATAGATTCTTGTGGAGTCAAAACGATGGCAATTTAGTTGTTTTTTTTCTCAGTTTAGTGGTTTCCTGTTCTAGGATCAGATTTCCATCCCCTGCTACAGGAGTACCAGGATAGTAAACTAACCTTGAAAATCACGTCAGCATTGACTATCATAGTCTATGCTGGTTGTGGATTCAATTTATTCAGCCCAGGAGTGTGAGCATGTTTTCTTTTTCAAGTCCTCGAGTTGGCAGTGTCACTTTTTGACAAATACTTGTCGTATTTAGGACTTCTGCTACAAGATAGTGCAGGTGTGAATTTGTGTCAATCCCGGTATGTTCTGCTATGTTTGAGTATTTTCTTTGCTCGACTTGATTGGTTACTGATTGTTATTCTTAGAGCACAGCAGCTCATCAGCACTTGAAGGGCAGGTCTTCAACATGCTTCAATTGTTCCATGGCAAATTTCGACTCCGATGTGTGACAGCTGAAGCTGATATCGACCAAGCAGCTGTAGGTGATGCCCCTTTCTTGGGAAAGAATTCCATGGAGACACCCATTGGCCAAGTGGCAGAGGAGTCGCTTGGAACGCTGCGCAAGATTTTTTTGCCCGGCGACATCCCACAATGCAAAGGTGGGGATACTCGGGAGGGTCTACATTGTGAATGTGGTTGACAATGATGGAGAGATTCGGACAATTTTACTACATTATCCAATAAACAGCAAACTTCACGACTGATATCAAACTCAAACAAACCGTGGTGACATTTTGCATTAAGCCATGAATCGACACTTATTGTTTGGCCTGGAAGCCACCGGAATCCACGGTGTTTCACCACCACTGATGGAAACCACTCCATGCCGCCATTGCCTAGGAAGTGGCCCTGATCCTGTGAAATTGGCTGATCTGGGGAACGTTGCGTGGCCGCAAATGGAGGTAGATGAACATAGAAGATATAGAAGATGTCAGGGTAAGGTCAGTCATGTCACGCCAGAAAGTGCCAATGCCATTACTATAGTGACTATGAGTTCATGTTATATATGTTTGTGTTTGTTCACGGTTTTGGTTTAATTTGATGTGTTGTATTGTGAAACGTCCACAACGTGGTGCTATTTACTATATTTGAATCGTTTTGAACCTAACACAACATTTGGCCCACAATTGGGGCCTGGAAGATGAGTATGTAGGTACCATTTAAATATCCATTCTTAATAACTGTGACTGTCTATATACATACATCCCTGGCCCCAGTCTTGGAACCCGTAGATCCGATGGGGGGGACCCAACGGTCTCGAGGCTTATCTTGCAGAAAACTTCCCGCGGTGTGACTTCATCACTTCCGCGTCTCGAGCGAAATGATGAGGCTCGAAAGATCATCCTTCGTCGGGAAAAATGTTGGCAAAGTTGAAGATTTTTCTGAAGTTATCTTCGACTACATGTCATTCCGAATATTCTATTCTTAGATATTACATGCAGAGTGTACATATATATGTGACCACCTGTTCATTCTATATATGGTGCCCTTTTCACATTGCAAAGATCGTTCTTGGGTGCTACTGGGTAGGCATCGCACGAGCTTCAACTTGGTCATACCTTCGCCAGTGCGGACATGGCAGACATGAGGCAACAGGAAGGGGCCAAGGCAAATTGTAGTGAAATGGCATCCAAATGCTAGTTCAGAAGGAACCTCAACTGCAGGATTTTCCAGATAGGACAGACATGTAAAAAATGAACATAAAAAAACAGAAAGCAATAAAAACATGGGTCCTTGGCCAGAAAGTTTGGGCATTTACAAGGAACCATTTCTGAAGATGGATCCATTTAGTTGCACCTGACAGTGGATGCAACACAATTTGTTGGTTCCAGACTGACTAAGACTCTGTCCAGCGGACCAACAGGCTTTGAATAAAGTTCCTTGCATTGAAATTAAATCTTTAGAAAAATGCAGCCTTTGTCGGACCTGGTGGTAGGCTCTTGTCACTTGGGTTTGGTAAACTCAACTGTCAATGGGTGGTTCTGACATGTTTTCGCAACTTGCAGCATGAATTTTTATATCTTCCAAAGGCAGGCCCTCCCAATGGGCCAATGAAGGCGGCAAAATCGTTGAAAAACCAGGGCGGAGAACGATGGTCAAGAAAAGTCAGCGGGCGAACCACCAGTTGTCACCATTTCAGTATTTACCACAGCAGTTGGTTCATGATTTTATGACAGTAGACGGTAGATGATGATAGATGATGGTAGATGGTTCATGGTGGTACATTTCCAGTACAATCTTGGTGTATTGATATCTCTAGTCAGAAACTGGTCAACCATGGCAGGTTTCTTCGGAACTATTCTTCATGACTACCCATGGTTTTCTCACCTAAAATTGAGACGCACCGCTCAGAAACTCACCCCACGGAGATCTTCAAGGTGACTTCAGAAGGTTCTGAGTCAACCTGTGCGTGTCAGGGGTTGATGTGGGCTCCAAGAAATCCTGACATTTCATGATTTCAAATGCAACAGTTGCGCTATTCGAATAGGGACGTTGAAGGAGCTCAAAATCGGGTTGTTTAAGGAATTTACCAAGAGTTTGCAAAGTGTCTCATGAACATGTGCCTGTTCCCATTTGAGACCTTTGATTGTTTTCCATTGAGATCTAGATGCTAAACACGGATGGATGAATTGAAGATGTATTATTTTCCCAGCATGATGGCCTTTTTGGATTTTTTTGGCCTCTTACAACCCAGACTAATGAGAAATTCCAGGTAGAGGAAGACTCCGCTGAGCTGTAAGAACTATGTCTCACTGGTATATACTTATTCCAGTTCCAGGAATACATGTATAATTGCATTTGTATGTGTATAAAAGTCATGCTGAGTACACAGAGTGTGATTTCTGAATGATAAGATGTCATCACAAGTGGGCTAGAAATCTGTTTTTCCTACTATTAGGACGCGTATCACTATGGAGGTACTTATACAGTATATACAATTCCAATTCCACCATGGCTACAGCCACGCGATGCCGGGCCTATTGCCTCTCCCTAACGTAGCGGCCTGAGCGTTTTGCAACTGCTGAAGCTGCTCTGAAGGCAGCCTTGGAGCCTAAAGTTCCACTGGAGATGTTTCCAGGGATATATGGAGACTTGGGCGTTTCCAGCGTTTTGAGAAGAGAAGATATGTTTGGTGTTTTTTTCAAATCAGGATGAGATGATATTGTGTTTTTTGGTGGTAATAAAAAAAAACGGCAGAACATCTATATAATTCTACATATTCTACGCATTTTTCCAGATTGTACGTGGATTGCACATTTCACAGGTCATTCATGTGTGTGTGTGTGTGTTGGGCAGGGGCGGTGTACCTATATATAGTTGAAAGATCGTTTGATGGTCACTTTCAAACACCAAATTGTCAAATCGTACACATTCGATAGTGTGATTTCACTGCTATGAGTGGATGGCTTTTTGGCACTGGTGCAGTTGTTTCAACCAAGGCAATGACTTTCGATATTTGCTGCCTGATTTGGATGCCTTAGAAGAAAGCCTTGGATGTCGATTGTATCGGCACTGGCCGATTTGCGAGGCGCCATGGAGGCAAATGACAATATGCCAAGAACTATCCAAGAACTATCAGATTCTGTTTTCAACAATATGGGTAATGAGCGTATCATTTCTCAAGATGACGAAAAAAATGAAAGGAATGTCTCATTTCAAACCTCAAGATACAGTAATCTTTAGCAATCTTAGGCACTGCACCTTCTGCGACTGTTTTCCCTTTTTCAACCAGCAAAGGTGGAAGATATCTTACGCATGCAACCAGATTTGGATCATCTTCCTGACTGGAAGATTTGGGAGACCTACATGTCCTGGTACCTTTGCCTGAAAGAATGTGAGCTGGACTCTCCAGATCGGAGTGGGTACAGCGGTCCACCCCAACCCGAAAAATCAGTGTGGATGTATAAGGCTTAAGTATAAGGAAGGTCATGCCACGCATCAGGCCTTGATCCAGGGCTTTTAGTTGAGGCCGAGGCCAGCGCCTCATTTGATTTAACAATATTTATTTATATACATATGGGATGTGTAAGTATATATATTTACATATAAATATTATTTATTGGCTATATATATATATAACAGAGTATGTTAGATTTGAAGTTGTGGGAATCAAAGTCAAAGTAAGATGATTTTCGGAACTGTTTCAAGAATTCACACCGATAATTCCAGTGTTACACCTCCGTTCAAGTTTTGTGGCTCCAATCCACAGCGTTGTTGAAGAGTTGGATGGGCAGCAGCTTGATGTTTTTTGATGGTGTTGCATGTGTTTCAGCATTGTATAGAATTAAACAAAGGGGTCCTGAGTCCTAAAAATGTTCAACAATACAGAAGTCATGCAAATTATGCCTCCAAATACTGATCCATAATGATGAAACACTCATTTAGGTTTGGTTTTCCCACACTTGGGGTGCCTTGTTCTCCAAGGCATAAATGTTGGATCTCGGACCGTGCCAGCAATTACATCGACTTCTACAACCGGCATTTGAAGTTGGGAGAAACATGGCGGCTTTAAGGAGGCGGTGTCCATTGTGGTAGAGGAAAAAAATCCACAAACAACAGCACAGGGAGTCAGGGAGAAACACATATATATATATATATGTTGTACATAGATGATGATATACATCAGATAAATATGCATAATCAAAAGTCACGTGGTAACCATAATAATGAAGATTATCAGCAGTAGCATCATGATTATGATCCGCTTGTTGTCGTCGCCGTCATCATCATCATCATCATCATCATCATCATCAACATCATCATCACCATCATCATCATTATCATCACCATAGTCAGTGTCACCGTAACAATGGAAATAAAAGCCACAATCATAATAGGACAATAAGTATAGTTTTGGCCATCGTCCTCATCATAGTCATCATCCTTATCATGATTCATTCCCTGGCCATATCCTCATTTGACATCATGTTTACGGTGTCTGAGGAGGTCGCGGCATGTCTAGGACATGTGCAGCTCTGGCAGAAAGCCTTAGATGATGCGCCTGGGTTGAATGATGCTTCAATCTGAGCGGGTTGGATGGAGTGGGATAGAATTTAACTTGAATGTTGTCGTTATCCTGATCTATACTGTAGATGGACAAGTACTTGGAAGGTTGCTTTGTTGAGCTTCTTGCATTTCAAATTGCACATCTTCTTTTGGTAAATTTGGACGATGTGAGGCCTTGGTTGGAAAAACAATGAGGAATTCCACCATTCAGACATTTGACATCCAACTATGTGTGTACTGTAATATTTGCAAATATAAAAACAATAAATACATCTTTTTATTTACACTTGTACATGCGTTTATGTATGTTTCCGTCAAACAATTTCATTTGCCAGACTGAATGGTCACCAACTACAACCCAGAACCTACTGTATATCCAAATGACATGTTTTTCATGTTGCCTCCCTTAGTGGAAATTAACAAATTCCCCCCAGTTGGGCACAACCCAGCAACTTCCAGGGGAAGACCTGGGGAAACTCCTCATCCGCCTTAGGATCTTGACTTTTGCTTGGTCTTCGAAGATGATGCCCGACTTAAAGGCCACGGAAGAAAAAACCTGGTAGGAATCGAATGGTTGGTTAGTATTTAAGTCGGTGGGTGGTTGCAGCTCAGCCGTGGGGTGGGTGTTCTACTGAGGTTCCGAAAGGTTCCGAAATTATGAGGACGAAGATGATGTTGGAAAAAAAACAACGGAAACAATGTATCCTTTTTTCAGATCATCCGACTCTCCCAAGATGAAAATGCAAGGTTGTTGATTCCAAAGAGAAAACCCCACCTGTTTTTTACAGCCGACAGGATCACAGGCGGTGAGCTGCATTTTGGCTGAGCTGGATGCATTGAAGGTTCCCACGGGGCTTGGAGCGCAATCGCCACAAACGTGTTACCCTTGCGAATTCCAAAAGGGGTGTTGAATATTCTCTCTCCTCTCCCGAGATCTCTTTCTGGTGGTTTTTTCAAAGAGGTGATCTGAGAAAGCACCACTTCCAAAAAGTCCTACCATTGCATGTATCATTACCTAAACTTGAAATAACATGCATAATCTCTTACTGCCCCTTCAGAATCCGTGACGCCACCGAAGACATGCGACAACAAAATCCCAAATTCTCCATGCATAGAATATTTACCTACATGTACCATAGATTTAAGCCAAATGTAGGTAGATATTCCATACATGGAGAGTTTGGGAACGTCATGCTCCAAAACGTGTTGGGTGTTCTGTTTTCCACGTCCAGGCTTCCGAGTTTCAGTGGGATATGATCTATTTGCACCTTGGACGATTCGGTGATTTTTCAGCATCGCATGTTGGCTCGCGGTGAAGGACGGCGCCGTGGAACTGAGGCATTCTGCAAAGTATTCCAAGAGTGAGGAGCCGAGTGTGTCTTGGATGGGTACGGGATGTGTTTTGTTGCTTGTTTGTCACGCTATGTATAGGAACATTATATTATCTATGTTGTATTATATCATGTTACATTACATAGTGAAGATTGTTTTACACGATGTTTCATTATAATTTGTACATGTGTATATAATTTTATATGCAGATACTGAAATTCAATTTTATTGTTATTGTACCATATTGTTTACCTACATGTATATATGTGTTTGTTCATGCATATGTTGTTTATGCATGGGTTCTTTTTCATGTTAAAATGTAAATGTAATGATTGATTACCTGTTTGATGTTTGATGGATGACTTGTTTTAGCCAGTTCATCAATAAATACCATTAGTAAGGTCATCTATTTGTTGTTTGTGACTTAGTTCTTTCCTATCCAAACATTGATGCACTCAGCCCTTGATGCCTCGATGATTGACTTGCATCAGTTTGTCTTCCATATAACTGTGCCCTTAAAATTATATCGTATACATATATACAATATACAAGTCAGTTTTATTTTGGCAAGCATTTGTTGAATCCTTTGTGTTCCAAGTTCTTGTTTGGCTAGTCAATGTGTTGGAAAGATCAGCAGCGCATACAAAGCGCTTGTGTCTTCAACAGCTGCAAAAGAAGGGTTTGACAACGCAATTCTATATGTCTTGGAGGTGTTTTTTGGGTGTTGTATCACAGTCCCATAGGATCCATGTATGGGATATTTACCTACATTTATCATAAGAATCAACCAAATGTTGGTAAATATACCTTACATGGATCCTGTGGGAGTTGATGCACCAATACCTTCCAACATACAGCTAGGGAACCCCTTCAACACCCACATCACCCTTGAAAAAAAACAGCAAAATTCGCCATCCAGGTCGCGGATGCAGCGAATCCACTCCAACTCCGTTTCGCGGGTCATCGCAAATGGGCAGGTGCTTATGCCCTCTCCAAGCGTGGTTTGGAGAAGTTGACGAAGAGTGGTTATGCACAGTGCACCTTGGTCAAAGGATATATATGGACTTTGGGTATCTATAAGATGAAAATTGTTGTTACTATAGTCAGTGTTTTGTAAGGATGTTAGATATTTGGCGAACGCTGGAATTGAGAAGTGATATACTGATATATGTGATCTATATATGATGCGTGAAATTCTTTGATGGCTCCGGTGTTGGTCTCTGGCAATTATGTAGAATACATAATATAGATACATGGCAAGGCACAACCATGCAGGACGATTGATTTCCTACAGTCCTATGTATTACATATGTCCTGGATTTGTTGATGAGACATGATTAGGCTACGCCACTTTCAGAAGCATGTTTTTGTACGATATTTGGGATCACCAGAACGCAAGCTATACTTGAAACAAAATTCTGAATTCCTAAGATTTCACACGGAAGATGTGCCGGATCTATTTTGGCCCGTGCTACGTAGTCGGAAGCTGTAGGTATTTTTCCAGTCGACGACTTCTTTCCAGCGTTGCACTCATTCCATCCCCGTCCAGCCTCTCGGTTGGAAAAAATGTTGAAGCCCGGTAGGGAGGCGAGTTGGGCGAGGGAAAGGGGTCTTCCAGATGGCGGCAGTGATACTTGATTGATTGAAATGATTTAGTTATAAATCCATGGTGATATCATGGTGATATGATATATATATATATCATGAACTTGTTGATTATTGATATTTTTTCAAGTTTGGCTACTAGGTGTTCAGCCTGTCAAAACTCGTCCGTAACATTTAAAGGCTGGAAGTATGTCTTTGTTGATTCTTGGGACCTCCCTTCCATTTTCATGTACAATGTGTTCATGAATCTCAATTTCTGGGGACTTCACCCTCACATGACGGATTTTGTGACAACACATTCAAAAGGTCTAGTTTAGTATCCCAATGCATCAACGGGTACCTCCTGAGAAGATGCTGGGGGCATTCTAAGGTCGGATCAATCGGGACAACCATAGGGGCTTCCCTTCCCCATTTTTTCACATTTCTGGGTAAGATACTTGACACTATGTTTACCCTTTCCTTGCGTGGTTTCAAACATGTTTTCCCCACATTTGAATCTGTTTTTTTCAGTAAAACATGTTCCATTTCACCATTTTGTGTTGAAACCCTTATGGCCATATTGGCGATATTGGCTACTCCCATCTACCACTTCAATCTTGAGGACCTTCAGTGCCTTTTTGACTCAGGATATTCGCAACTTGCCCTGCGTCTTGTCTGTGCAGGACTTTGTAGCGCTGACGTTTCCAGATGGTGAACTGGTCCAGGTACGCTTTGGAAGAAACATATAAGGATTTAAAGGGGTTTCAAGGTCCGGTTTCGAAGTGGATTTTTGGATCTTTGAATGATCCTGTTTTTATCCTGCGGGGATCATTTGCAGACTTTTCGATATAGGTTGAGAATGAAAGACAGGTTCCATTTGGTTTCTGGCCGAAAGGATTGCAAGTGCCCAACCCCGGATGATTAAACGATATTAACATGGCTATTCAATGGTACAACATGTCTCAATCTAGAGAAACCCATCTAAAACCATCAAGGGCCAAAAGTAGTCCAATTTGTTTGATCAAAAATCATGATCCCAGCGTGTTATTTTATGAAGTTACCACCTTTCCCACCGTTGGCTACCACCGGGGAATATCCTACCCGATCTTCCAGGTGGAAAATCGTGGATCAGACTCTCAGCTAGACATGTGAAAATCAAGGGCGAAAGTGGAAACAGTATACAGCAATCAATACAGCGAAGTTATCAATATAGCAAGGTGGTGGTTTCAGACATTTTTTATTTCTACCCTTACCTGGAAAAATTGTCCAATTTGACTAATTTTTTTTTCAGATGTGTTGGAACCACCAACTAGATAGGGTATAACCAATATAGGGAAGATATAGGTTAGAACCAACAAGGGGTACAAGCAAATCAGCATGTACCATCAAAATAGCCTGGGCAGATGGGAAAACATCCCAAATATCATAGCTGCAAAGGGCCTGGTTGGTGAAACGAAATCCACCTGGAGAACAAGGTTCTGCTAATTCCCATCAACTTTACCCCTAAAACCAGCCACAGTTGAGCAGTTGTCAACACCCTTGTTGGTTGGATTCTATAAGTTTTGATCACTGCTCACGGATTTAACTTCACTGTGTCTTATGGCAATATGGTGGGCGAGAGGTGGTTTGGAAATGTTTGAAATGTTTTCTTGTTTTTCTGAGATGAACATTCATAACTGTTGTGAAATTGTCGGGCATGACATATGAGCCTTAAACGCATGATCCGCCATCTACGTTGAACTCCACCATCTGTTTTTGCAATGTAAAATATCTGTAACCACAACAGATATGGATGATTGCTATGCAGCCTGACATGGTCCGCTTGACTGAACGATTTTTTTCCGTCCAGAAGATAGCTTCTCTTCAGACTGTTTGGGGATGTGAAAAATCCGTTGCGGATTCACAGCCAAGGTCAGCAAATTCTCGACGGTTCTTCTGGGGGACTTGGGTGCTAGTTTGGGTGACGAGGAGATTTTCCAGACCCCCAAGATGAGAGTTTTGGTCCTGAAAAATGTTGGAATCTGGTCAGGGAGATGTTTTGCATTGGGAGATGTGCCTGTCAAATTATAGTTGATATGGTAATATAAAGTGTGCATATATACAATGAATTACGTGTATACATAGTTGTTTCAGCAAAATACCTGCAGAAATGTTCAATATTTTTTCACAAGAATCCACCATTGTTCAACCATGGCTGATTAGTTCTACGCCGCAGGAGGACTTTGCAGCCCGTTCTGTGACATTGGAGGAGGCAAAACAAGCCCAGTTTGTGGTGGATATTGCTGAGGATACTTGGCACAAATGATTCAAATGTGGGATGCCTGTTTGTTTGTTTGTCTGTTTGTTTGTTTGTTTGTTTGTTTGTTTGTTTGTTTGTTTGTTTGTTTGTTTGTTTGTTTGTATCGTTTTACAGCAACATTTATCATGAAAGCCGAAACTGATGCCCAAAGGTACCTCCTTTGCCAAGTGTTCATCTTCAAATTCCAGCCAAAACTGTACAGGTGTATGATGTTGATGAAATAGTATTCAGTTTCATCATGGGTTGTGATGTGTTTATGTTTGACGTGAATGACATCTTCAGATGGATTGAACTACCAAACTTGTACAAATTGGTGAGCAAAAGTTTGCCGTGAGGCATGAGGCAACAGGCTTCACCCCATGTTGGACTTCATGATACACATTTATAAACTTCCCTAATGAGTTACTGGATTAGTGTATTTCACATAGTTCAGTTCTGTGTGTTTAGAATGTTGAGAATAAAAAACAGAAACGCATGACATCAAAGGGACCCATCCAATTGAGAACAATCTATGTTTGGGAAGTCACACATGACTAGATTGATGGTTGCCATGGATATCCTCAGGCACCAAGATCACAGCACCACCCAGGTCGGGGTAGAAGAAGCGGCCAATGCGCTGCAAAAGCAAGGCTTTGTCACCTGGTAGTCCAAAGCAAGAGGACGGTGACGGGGGGGACTTGGAATTCAGGAATTCCATAGTGTTCCTTCACGGTTGTTTCATTTCCTCTATGATTTACTGGCACCGAGGAGTGATGATCCAAAGATATCCAACCCCTAAGCAGTATTGGGATCAATGTTGACCAGAAGTGTTGCCTGTAGCTCATCATCAGCACCCCCATTGGAATCATAACGATCACAATCTGATTCGCCATCAACAGCAGCAATATTATTATCATTCAATTGCTATAGAATGTGCACAATGTCGAAATGAGATAGGTACCATATATATACATAATTATACATATATATGTATGTATTTGTATGGACACATTGTGAAAGTCAAGGATCAACATCTCATTTCTAATTGAGTTTGATGTTATTCATGGTACACTCCCAGAATTTCAACAGCTAGGATCATCAGGATTCCGAATACATTGTCATGTGTATATGTTGTTGCATCATTGCTTTTCTTACTAGAAAGTGTGTTTGGTTTCCACGTTTTGTATCTTCATGTTGCGTTCAAAAGCGTTTACCGTTTTCCCAGCTGCTCCCATTGCCTTTTCAGGTTTTAGTGCCCTTGCCTTGCATCTTGGCTCAATGATACCAGTGATACCTCTACCACCAGTGGATTGAATTGATATAGCAGCAGGTGTCATTAGCATTTGATATTCAATTCCAATCCCTCCCTAGGTGGTGGCAACTCAAATATTTTTTACTTTCATCCCTGGGGAAATGATCCAATTTGACCATCATATTTTTTCAAACGGGTGGGAAAAAACCACCAACTAGCTCCCTCCTTTTGATTTCAATTGTTTTTTTTCTGTTGAAAAGAGTGGAGCTCAGGAAATCGCTTGCTAGAGATTTATCCATGTGTGTTTTTTTCCGACCGAAACAAGATATATCGGATCATGTCGGGATTTTTGGAGGTCACTTTCAGGTCACTTGTTTTATCCTAACGCCATACACTCTGTGGTACTCATTTGTCTCGGATGTGATCAGACAGGTTTTTCGGAAACCTTCGCAGATGCTGAAGCTGTTTGGCAAGAGTTCTTTAAGAGACAGGTGGGGCACTGGACAGCTGGTGTTACTGTTGATGGTTCAGAGATCCGGCGTTCATCAGTTTCAGGTTGTGGTAGTATTTTCCATTTATTTACTAGGTTTTATACATCCAACCGGTGGTTGTTTGGGATTTCTTCCATCAAGTTTTTTTTTGTGCCTGACAAAGTTTGGAGATCTATTCCCCAGCTTCTGGGACATGGATAGCGCGAGGAACATTGCACGGATCATCAGATCGAATGGCCCCAGCTGGTTTGCCTATGGCAAAATTAGGTGTTGCAGCATTTTCCTCAAACGAGAATGATTTTTTTAGTCATTCCATGATCCAGGTGTCGGTTTTTCACACCTTTTTTTGCATCAAAGATCACGGGTGTTGGTGTTGATTCTTCTAAATCTGAGGCCTTCAGTCCGGTGTGTTTGCATCAATCAAAGCAGCTAAGGGATGAAAATGGTACATGCATTTCACTAAAAAAACAGCCATTGTTGTAGCCACCCCCTGCTGACCCTGTGCCTCCTGTTTGTTCCAGGACAAAGAGTGTTTCAAAGGGGTGCAACCTCCTGGTGCAGCGGCAGAAAACTGGAGAGACCTACCATTAGCAGATGCAGGTCGAATCCATTCAAGAGACCAACTGCTGAAACTTGATGGATGTTTTTTTTTGGGGTGGAGATGTTTGTTCTCCATTTGATGCCATATATGTAAAATGAAGTGATGAAGTAATGTAATGATGAAGTGAGTCTTTTTCAATCAGATTTGCTGACACAACACGTTTGACAGGTTATACTTTGCAGAATGCGCGGGAACATTTCCATGTGGCCCTGCTGCAACTTAAGTTTTTAAGCCACTACTGCACTTCAGGCTGCACTTTTGGAAGTTTGCGTGTGCCACAGGCCAATCAAGAAACATGTTGAAAATTGTTTTCATTCTCTTCAGACTGACAATTTGACGACGATTACATGTTATGGCGAAACCCGGCATCACTTCATCAAACAAACCTGAAGCCTGTTGTTCCTTTTTTGTTTGCAACCGTGCAGCTTGAAGGTTGAAAAAAAAGATGTGTGTTTGGTGCAGGTGATCTTAGGCGCTTCGGAACATCAGCTGTGGCCAGACACCCGTGATGCATCTGAGCCTTTGATTCAAGTGTTGCACGACTTGTGCCGGAAGCTGCTTCGAGCGTTGATATCCGGAACAGCCATGGAAGATATGTGGCTCAAAGAGAAACTGGGCAAAGGAATTGGCGATGCAAATCACGATGTTTGACATTAGTGTAAAGTGTATGTGGAAGACTGTGGAAGTTTTGGATGATTATGCATTGATTCTCTTTGTCATGGTAAGGATGATTTGATTTCTTGGTTTCAAATATTTTATATTTTCACTCCTACTTGGGGAAATGATTCGACTATTTTTTTGGAGAAGGGTTGAAACCACCAAGTAAAGTAGATTTGATTTGATTGATTGATGGATCTGTCATCAAAACCTATTGGGGTTGTTTGCATTGATTTCCAACATGTTTTTTGTGCACCTCTTATGTTTCAGGTGACCTCGAGTGACTAGTTTTTGACGCTCTCAAATTGGGCCAAAAAAATCAGCACCAACTCTAGATGGAATACTGGATGTTTGCGTTTTTTCGCTGGTTGGTTGACTTTAGATCCAAGTTGAATTTATTCTTTTAAAGTGGCAGGAGTTGTTTTCAGGACAAAGCAGTTAGATAGTAGTTAGATTAGAGAATAGATTGGAATTGACGATGCTTCATACTGCCAGCCATCTTGATATTTCTTCTGTTTTGAGATCATGTCACTTTCAATCCACAACAAACTTCAGCAATGATCACAATAGATGATACCTCTTTTTGCGAATCCTGTTTGAAACTCCAGCCACTTTGACTTTCTACACCAGCAAGCAGGGGGGGTTGAAGTCATGGTGGATTCTCATTTGAGAGCTTTTTTGAGGACGGATGTGACAGGAGATGCCTCCGTCTTTGATGTGTTTCATTACTTTCCAAGCGAAGATGGTCCAATGGAAGCAGGTGACCTGAGGGGAAATGCTTGCGTGAAAATGGTGGATCCAATCTTGCTTGAGATGGGAGTCAAGTGTTGGTTTCCCATGTCATCTTGTGTCATTGTGTTTTGTTGCTCATCATTTCATCAAGCTGACGTTGATCTCAAACATAGAAAGTCTTGGCATTAGCGCATCAGCTGATTTTTGACTGATAGTGTTGACGGACAAAGTGATGCTTTGATGTTATACATATTACTGTATAGAGTGTATATATATATATATTTATATATATACACACTTTTATACATGTACCGTGAATATCGCATGCACTTCGGAGTTTTTGAACCATTTTTGGGGGCAGGAGTTTGTCTATCAAAATCAAACGTATGGCTATGAGCTGTTCGTTTGTCTTTGTCTTGTATTGTCCCTTCAAGCCCTGTACTCACCCCTCAATATCAGATGCTAGAATCCCTAAACATGATTCAACAAGGATCCCCACTTAAATGAATATTTAGCGATCTAGAAGTTATAAATAAGTGAATATACACTATACACAAACAATGTAAATATATATATAATGTATATTATATATACCCTCCCAAAGTTTAACATAGCCCCTGAAAAGTTACCTTCCCAATAGGAAAGTAGTCTTCCAACCACCATTTTTCAGGGGCTATGTTAAACTTCTGGGGTGTACATATTATTATATATAATGTTGTTCTATGTAATGTTGTTCTATTTTCTCATCTTCTGGTTTTGTTGCTGTTTTCTCTTTAACGGATCCAGGCTTGGCTATGGCAGCCCACACGGATCCAGGCCTCTTCACAGCGAAATTCTTGAGCGAAACGCCAGGTTTGGAGCTGTTGGATGTCCCATGGCGGTGTTTAGTTGTTGGATATGTTTTTTTTGGATTGTACATTCCCATACCATCCATGTATGGTATATATATATACCTACATTTGGTTGATTTTTATGGTAAATGTATGGTAAATATACCATACATGGATCCTATGGGATTTGTTAGGTTTCTTTTTTAATGTTTATATTGTATTAATATTGTGTATATACATATTATGTATACATATTATGTATATTCATGTTTGTATACACATTTATAGAACGGACGTTTTAGTCTATATTGACCAGTCGCGGTCCGTTCCCTAAAATGTTTTCTCTCGAAAGAGTTGCTGTACTTTGAATCATAAAACAGCCTTGCAGCGCCTTCAAATGAATCGTGGTTTAAACCCCTGGCATGTAAAGCACCCCCTTTAAACGTCCTTGTATTGATTGGATACCCCAAAATCCATGTTTTTTTTCTTGGAATCTTCAATTATTAAGGCCTTTATCAATCTCCCTGTTCCTGATAGACTATTAAGTGCCACAGCCGTCTTGAAACTCTGTTTTAGACGTTGACGTTGCACATGACTTTTCCAACAAATTTCTTTCAGCTCATGATTTTGAGCCACCAAGCTTAAGACATGTGGTGTTTATGAGGTTCATGTTTTGTTTTGGGCGGTTTCAGATGCCAAAAAAATCACATTTGAGGTTCATGGGGAGTGGCTGGCATTGGAAGAGCTTCGTGCCGAAGCAAAAAACTTGGTCCCTTGAATCCAATTATCATCAGTGATGTTTCAGGTGATGAAGCCGCTCCTTTTCAAGGTACTTGTATAGAAAATAGGCCCGGATGTTCCCGGTTTACAAAAAGTCATGACACTTGTAGGCCCGTAGGCAAGCATGATTATGAGACTATACCATATATACATGTTAATATTTAATCATGTCTTTCGTGGTATGGTCTCACTCAAAGAATTGATTCTGGTGTCCATCCACCACCATATGCATAAAGTGTAGGACCGGAATGAAGTTTTCAACTGAAAAAATATATTAAAAGATGATCGTCAGTGAAAATGCGAAAAGGCTAAGATGTTTCACAAAAGCCAACAATTGTTGTTGAAAAAGGTGCGGTTTCTTTGGAGGTTGCATGCATCTTTAGGTGGTTGTGGCCCTTCCCCCTGTTGTTGTTGAGATCACTTTGGAAAACGATGCAACTGTTCTTCCCCAAAATGTGATGGTTCCACATTAGAAGACATGCATGTTTGAACATCAATTGTTCGCAAAAGAAATGATCAATATATCAATAGTTTGGTTTCTTCAAATGATATTGACATGAACATCAGGTGTTTTTCAAAGTCATGGTTTTAATCTGTGAGCCTTTCAGTACAACGTGCAAGTATTGAGCGCAGACCATTCTATGAGCACCCAAAAAAGCGGGTACTTTCAACTTTAGCCACACAGAAAATCTATATCCTGAGACCATGCACCAGTTTGTCTTTCACCATTACCTTCAGGTAAACCGACAAAAGAGGCCATGAAATGAGATGTTTTTTTCTAACCTTTCGCAATCTTCCAGTCTGTTGGTTTCTTTGCGATCCAGGTCAGGATTTCATACAGGAAATGAAGCCATATAAACAATCACAGCTGCAGAACTAAGCAGCTCTTTGATATGAGCAGGCATAGTATCATAGTGATGTTTTTTGAGATTTATTTGAAATCACTTGGTGACTTCATAAACATTTTCCCAACCATTTCTTTTTGTTCAGCAAGTTTTGGGCACTTAAATGAAGCCCAATGGGACTCATGCAAGGTTCCACTGTGTTTAAACAAGAGATCCAATTTCACCACAACCGTACTACCAGGTCACCAGTCTGGTGATCTTTTTGTTCATTTTTTGGTAAGTCACAGGTGCTGGTTTTTGCAGCTGACTTATTGGAACGATGGACGCATGGTGCTGTGTGCAGTTGTCGTCATCGTGTCCGTGCACCGGGCCCCGCTGGACGACTGTCCTTGGTCTATGTCTCTTGGTCGTTGAAGTTGAGTAGGTTGCCAGGTTGTCTCCAAAAATTCCCATGGAATTACCATCAGCAGATTGTGATTTCAGCAAAGGTTAAGGGGTTTGCCCGTGAAGGTCCTTTTTGAAAGTTGGATACAAGTCTGTAAGCTAGATGTTTTTTTTTTTTTTCGGTCACTTTTTTTCATCCCTCAGGTGGTCACTGAATATGGATGTCATCCAAATCTTGAATATATGGTCAACACACCCCTTGGGTTTTTTGGGATGTCTTAGGCATCATCTACCCGAAATCTGTTGATCAAATACCCAAACCCAAAGATCATGTCTCAAGGACTTCGGCGATTGCATATGCCATTTTGATAGATGACACTTAGAGCTTTCAAGTAGTATAGATTGTGTTACATCTTATGTTTGCTTTCAGGTGCTTTCCCATTTTGGCATCTAAGTATAGCAGAATTTGCAGACTTTTTCATGCAAAAATCTGTCCAAGTTCTCCCTCCCTGCGTTTCGGAGTCTTGGGAGCAAAACATGCATTCCTTCTCGCCTTTTGAAAGAAATCTCATTCCTTAAACTGTGGCAGGATGTTTTTTGAGCATTCTCAGATTGGTTATTTTCGGCTTTCGAAAGGTTAAACATTTTTTTCACCGAAGTGCTCAGGAGATGAGAATCCTTCGTGAAGGGGTCGACCTGGATGACAATGAAAAAGGATGAAAAAGGAGCTGGGCTGCCTGGGTGGTTTAACTTTGAGGTCTCAACACTTTACGGTTAATACATGAGTCGTTCCTCGGGTCGTTTCTCGGACATTTTTTTTAATGTAGGTTCCAAAAACGACATTTTTTTGGTGGGAAGATGCAACCCAATTTATTGAGGAACCCCTCTTTTTAAGACGCAACTTTCCAACATCACCTAGAAGCTAGGCCAATCCAAATGGTAGGACACTGTGATCACTAGATTTGTTTCACAGGCCAATGTGTGTTGACAGTTGACATACCTAAAAAGGCCAATTCTCCGATCCCAAAGCTTTCAGTCCAGGAGGGTTTTTTGGCAGGAATTTTGAGGAAACATCAGTCGCATCACAAGGCTAAACTCGTGTTTCCTTGAATTTTCCATCCTTTGCCCCCATTGAATTGAAACATGGCCATTCATTCTGACAGTTGCCCAAGATTGTGGGATCGGTTGGATCCCTCCATTCATCGGAAGTCACATCTGGAACCAGTTGTAGCTGCCGGCAGTTGCAGGTGGGATGAAAATGCTGAAAGGTGGGGAACGGGTGGGTTTTTAGGAGAGTTCCAAGATATTTTAGGTGGCAGTAGCTTGGTGAAATTGTTCCATTTGGATCCATTTGGCCAGATATCATGAGGAGATTTTGAAACAAAATCACATGACATTGGCTGCCGAATCGTCGATATTTTTCTGTTTCACATCCCTGCCGAATCTCTGTTGAAGCTTCCAGTTGAAAGGTGACCGGGTTCTGTACAAACCTGGGGGGGTGGGTGACATAGCTATGGAAGATTTCATTGGGAGGTTTCAGGTGTTACCCAAGATCAATGTAACAAAAGCACCTGATAGGGAAGAACTCACTTGTAATGTGTGAGGTGACATATAGTCAGTGTGGGATGACCATGCTAAGTTAGATAGAAAGTTTTGACGCCCGTGCGAGCCTGTTTAGGAAACGTAGTTGCGATGATTTTATATATGATTTGATTGCTTCGGCTGGGGTGATCTTGTGCTGTGTTGCATCGGTGTCTACAGGTTCACTTGAGTCATTCTGTGTATATGCAACCGCGTTCTGTATGGTTAAGACGACTATCCATGGATATCCATCGTTTAGTTGATTATCCCTATAAGTATCCTGACCCCTCCAACACTAGCGTCATTTTGAGGAAGGACCCTACCCCTGCTATGAAAGGGTTCACTTTTTTTCTTTGATAGGGTCCAATCGCTGATCCTTCGGGATGCACATCTGTTTTGGCTCAAACTGGGAGAGTTTCGGCCTTTTAGGCAGTCGGTTCCGAACAGACGGTCGCTAAGGGTTGAGACAAAATTTTATCCATTGGTTGACTTTTCCCAGAAGCTCAGCGTGTGGCAGTTGTCTAAAACTGATATCCAGATGACGTAGACTTTACCTTCTTATTTACCAATACAAGGGACTGGCAGCATTTCGGGAAATGTCCGTGTCCTACCAAAAAGCTCCTACCCAGAAACACAACCAGAAGCATGGTTCACATAATTTGATTAGTTTGTATATAGTTTTGATATCTTAGCTGACATTAGTTGTGACTCTATGTAAACAGAAGATGATATAGGAAGAAGTGACCGTACATGTCTCAACGTATGTTTCTACAGTCTTACTTTTGAATTCTTTTGAATGTTTAATTTAATGAGCATATATTCATGTGTTTGCAAAGAAGAGAGAGAGAGAGTTTTTGGGTTCCATATAACCACACATTGCAAGTGTACTCCAGTAATTGTAATATCTTACTGCTACGATCGAGAAATGGGCGACGTTCATGAACATAACTTACATTTATAATTGTAATATCTTACTTCTGCGATCGAGAAATGGGCGACGTTCATGAACATAACTTACATTTTGATACATTTGGTAATTGTAAGATCTTACAATTTTTTAATTGTAAGTTATTTTTTTGAGATTTGGCTTCGAGTTACGTAGAAATTGTAATCTTACAATTTCTACGTCGGACGTAGAAAATTGTAACTTACAATTTTTCCTGTTTTGACGATCAAAATTGCAACTTACAATTTTCTAGGTAACCCCTCCGTAAGGGGTAGGGATGTTGTTTCTTTACTGTTGTAGACATGTTCAGAATGTACGGCATGTGCATCCCCATATCTTGTGCTAAACTCGCAAGATGTCATGAAGAGGTTCCAATGTGTATACGTGAAACCTCATTGACCTGAACGTTTCTAGGCAATATGATGACATGTGTATATCAAACATAGACAGACAGAACCCCCGCATCAAGTTTCTTGGCATAATATGTCGATGTGATAGTGCACATGCATGTCCCTTTACATTGAATTTAAAAACATGGCTGTACATCCATGTTTTCTATGGGGAAAAACATACATTGATCAAGCGAAACAACTGGACATTGTGTTTGCTCACCTTTGCGGTCCTCAAATTGTGTCCATTTGGATTCTGAAAAAAAGACACGGGGGCACCGAATTTTTTTGGCCAATGGCGGTGCGACCAACAGTTGATGTGGTTCTATTTGTTACCTTAATCTCATATACCCTTCCTGAAAGTAAGATTGGAAGAGGATTTTTTTTTTACTCTAACTCTAACGGGGCTTCCCTGGACTATTGAGCCGTTAGTTTTGGAGCAGTGTATTTATGATTAGAAATACATTCAATTTGAATGTGGATCAAGATCCCTGAAGGATGCCTGCGAGATGCGGTTGACGACTACAGTACATTCAGTACATCCTTACCGCATTTGGTATGTATAAAACCCTATAAGATATCTTGGATTTTTACCCTATCAGTCTATCAGTTGGTCCTGGTTTTTCTTGGGGTTTTGCGAAATCAAGTTCCAAACGATTGGAGAGACTATGACGCTTTGGACTTTGACTTTTGGTTGCTCATGTGCGGTGTTGTATCCCTATAATTTTCATGAGTTTTCACCGTCGCACTGTGCCACCGTGAATTCGCTCACAGTCGTTTGCATAGTGTGGCCTGGAAAGAGGATGGTTCTGGCTAATTGTGTCTTTTTTTTAGAACGACCCGGTGGAATCTTGAATTGTACAATGCTATGAACCCTGTCCCAGATGTTTCAACAAAAGTTCCGTTGCAAAGAAAGAAACTGTGGCAGTCACAAGTCTTCAGGGATTTCGTTGCCCTCAATTTCTGTTCCATTGAGAAACCTCAAGTTGTCAATCGCGACATGTTCAAATGATGGGATGTTCGAAGCTTGACTTTAGTTCAACAAAATGAAGGTTTCACCTGTGTATTAGGGGTGTTTTAGGGGTCACCCGTAGTATTTTTTAGAAGGCAAGTTGGAATCCACTCTGAACATGCCTGTTTGTATGGTTGGATGCCTAAGGTGGACAACAAAAGAAAACTCTTACATCCTGGTCCTGATCCATATCAATTTGGACCGTTGCTGTTCATACGGATATGGATTTAACTTTCGATGTCATCGAGAAATTTGCGGTGTTTAAAGATCCTTCATACATTGTATATACTAATTATCCTTTGCCACAGTGTGCGGAACGTCCTGCTAGAGATAGATTACTCTGTAGATCTGGCAGGGACGGCATAAAGGAAAACTGTGTGAAACCAACGGATCCTCATCATGACCTTAAATTGACGAATAGGAGACCCATGTTACATTAATTATTTTGCCACTAGCCAAGAATACAGACCTCAATTTCTGATGTGCTGAGAACCTCTGAACATGGCGTGGTGGTTGCGACTTATCATTCTTTCCCCCCACACCAGAACCAACGTCATTATCCCAGTGAGCCCCAAATCATCTTCCAACCACCCTCCAGTTGGAGCGTTTAAAGTTTAAAGCGTTTACTTCCCATGTGGTTTTCCAAGTGGTATTTCACCCCGTTTTGACTTCCTGTACAGTATCTTCCTGTGCCGTTCCTTCCCGTTTGACCCAATGGGTCAAAGTGCCTCGCTGTTGAAATGTGGTCGCCGGGCACGATTGAAACACCGTGCACAGCTGGCGGCATGCCAAAGATGTCAAGAAGCGCTTGCTGAGGGAAAGTCAGGCTATGAGGCTGGGCCCGGCACCCCCGGAGTTTATCCATGGAGTTACCCAGGATTTGTCGGAATTTGGGACGGATTTTTTCATTATTTTTTTGTGCCTATAGCTCATGTCACTATCTTATTCTACGCATCTCAGTAAAACGGCCGGTGTGTCAATCCATGAAGATATTTTGGATTGATTTGGGCAGATCGGACTTGGAAGTCCCACATCTACCAACATTCAGTGCAAAGGAATTTCTGAAATGATATGGATGTTTCCAAACATAGGGGTACCCCAAAATGGATGGTTTATAATGGAAAACCCCTATTAAACATGGGATGATTTGGGGATACCATTATTTTTGGAAACATCCATATTATCATATTGCTAGTGCAAAGGAATCCAAGTTTCAGACCCGGAATCCATCCGTAACTTTGCAATTCCAAAATGCCTGCAATGGTAGCCCGGCTATGTCCCCCGCGTTGTGTTCCCTGGCAGATGCGGTTATTGTTCCCCCTTACCATCATTGAAACTCACGATATCTCTAATGTGTTGATTCCTAAGATGGTGCGGAATTGTTTCTTTTGCTTGCATATATATATATATACATAATACTGTATGAATCATGTGTTTTGTTTTTTCAGAAAATCACCAAAAATGCCATTCCTGCCGTTTGAAAGGTTTCACGCCTTGCCGCAGAAGCAGCCCATCATGCTGTTTCGGGCTTTGGACTGCCATATTGCGAGGTGCCCACAGCCATGCCCGAAACAAAAAAAAAACGGAAACTGCTGCAGTTGATGATGGAGACGGAGAAACAATGAGGGGTGCCAGTAGTTGCTGATCATCCTCATAGTAGTCATATGCTCATCTTCATTAGTCATATGGTTTTAACATGTTTTAGCAACTCTCCTTGCGTGTACAGAACATAAATATGTATTTGATTGCATTTGAATTTGAACATCTCAGGTTTCTATACTATACACATGTGTGTAAATTTGGAACGAATCTCCCTCATGGAAAAACTCCATGCGTGCATCATACATTGGCCAATGCTTCTATGAAATACACATTCCAAGAAAAACACGGTAGTTCCTGGCCAATCTGCAAAGAGGTGGCTGCTGTGGCTTTCAAAGCAGCAGCCGAAGCTGCGAAGGAGTGGGCTCTACCGATCAAGATTTCGTTCCATTTGCCGGTTACCCTTGATAAAGAAAAAAATTGCCGAAGCAGTTAGGATGGTTGAATGTATTCTTTTTTTAAAGATATGTCCACAGGGAATATTCCAACTCTTATTTAAGTTCAATATCTTGTGCCCATCCACGTTATGTTCACATTCCCATCCTGGGAACCGGGAATTTCTCCCCCATTTTTGGTGAACTTTAAAGCTCGCGGCAAAAAAAAAAAATGCCATCTTGCAGCCCAGTCACGTTGGGGTCACAGGAGGTCCAGGTCTAGCAACGAAAGGTCCAGGCAAGGAGTCCTTGGTGGAGATGTTTATTTATTGCCTTTATTTTTCCGTATGCTATTTAGGAAAATGCTACATCCCCAATGGGAAAAGAAGATATGCATGTTGTAGGTAGAAGGATCTTTACCACTGGACCATAACTTTTTGGAAACTCGAAGGAGTGTATTTTGATGTGCAATAGTTGTTGTGAAAAAAAGGTTGTGAATGTATCCAAACCAGCTGGTTCTTGTGACCTTTCATTCCAGGAGGCTTCTATGTCACATGCCCTACTGGGCATTGCCAGCGAAGCTGCTGGTAAGGTCTGCTTGGGTGGACTTCATGATGTTGAACAGAAATATCGCAAAAAGCATTGGATGATGTTTTGATTTCTTATTAATACCAGAGTTATTTGTATTTTGAGCATGTGTACATTGCAAATCTGTTTGAATTGCATGCACATCCATTCATAGATACAAATACGGTATGTTATGTCTTGTACAATATTGAAGTACTGTGCTGTACGTCCAAGGCGAAGTCTCAGACGTATTGAAAAAGTGTGCGGCGTATGAATCAGGCTGATATATACTGCTTCTATCCAAAAGACATCAAAAGACGTTAGATTAGAGACATGTCAAGATTTGATTATAAAACGGTTGAACTTTGGAATCTGTTCAACATGAGTAAGAAAAGGATAGAAAAAGCTGAGTTTAGGACAGTCCGCATACATCCACCCTGCTGGGTGTAGTAACGTGTTCAGATGACTGCACCCAACTGTTGGTTGGTTTGAACACTGGAAATTCCTTTGTTTCCACAAGAAACTGACTAAAAGGTTTCAACTGTTGACAATCGTGTGTGTCCTTAGCTTTGCTACTTCTCACAATGTTCAGGTAAGTATGGGATAACTCACCCACTAGACACCTCACATTGTGGAGTACTGATACATCTAAACCCTTGTTTTTTTAAAGTGCCTTTGTGTGCGTCCAGGCGGTTCCTGTTTTTCCTGTGATGGATGTATCCAACTTGAATATTCTTTAGATTTGCAGAATCCATTTCTCTCTGAAAGCATAGTGAAACAGCTAAGTATTAAGTGATTCATGAATATCCTCGATGTTTCGAGATCTCCCTAAACTTCAATTCTGGGATTGTGTTAGTTTTGGAGGGTAACCCAGTCGTTTTCAATATATATATATATATACTTCTGCACTCATGCATTACAGTAATTGATGTATGAATTACATTGTTTTTTTGTTTCTATGCCACAGTCATGTGAGTGGCTGCCCCTCTTGAATGCCAAAGGGACACCGTTTACTCCAACCCTCGTTGTGTTCCTCCTCATGGAAAACTAATCCTAAACTTGAATCACTTATTGTCCAGTCTTGATTTCACAAAAGTATTACAGTATTTATTGAAAGTTTCCATGGATGCATCTCCAATTCGACTTGAGATGCTTGTTTTTTTTTAAGGTGATAAATAGATTGCACGGACATCACGGACGTCCACAGTTGCCCGACAAGGATCATTAATTCCATTCAAAAGAGTTCTTGCACTCGGCGATTTTATGCAACAGCTTGCTGCCATGATTTGCCCTCCCAAGCATGTAGGTTTCATTTGGGATTTAATGGATGTTCATTTTGAGAAAATCTAGCATGGCCGGGATTTGCAACCATCAAACAATTGTTTTTTGGTTAGCATGGCTATCTATTTAGGCTATCTTAGACGACTGGATGGCATACGGTACATGTTGTTGTGAAAAGCCACCCAACTCCTTGCGCAGTAAAACAACCGCAATGAAGAGCAGTGGCAACTGCAAAAATATATTGGATGTATCGAAGGCCAATAGAAAAAAAACATGTTAAATCACTTCAACAAAAAAACATTGTACCAACCTTTTCATAAGACTTAATACTTCCAAGTTTACACAGATCCCAGATGCTCATGGAATGTTTTCCTCACAATTTGTATGATAAATGTAGGTACACCATGGTAAACTAACATAGCTGGCTGGAATATCCCCATCTTCGATAGGAAATACATCTTCAATCCGGGTCCATGTTCCATTGCTATCTTACTGTTGATGGTTCAAAAATCCGGCGTTCACCAGTTGAGGTTGTTTGTTTGTATTTTCCATTATTTATAAGGTTTTAGCACCATCCAACCGGTGGTTGTTTGGGAATGGGATTTCTGAACCATCTTCCCAGTAGTGAAACCCGGGGTGTACATAATACCCTCCAGGGAACCAACATATCCCCCAAAAATGGCATTTTGAAGATGATTTTCCTGTTCCCAAGGTGGGATATGTTAATTCCCTGGAGGGTATATTCCCATCCCATGGTGGGTCCCATGGGGATGGAATTGTCAGGCAGCTATGGCCTCTGGAGCCTCGATGCATCAAGCATCCTTATGTGTTGGCGAGGTCGCCATGGGGGCTTCAGGGGGACGGTGATACCCCTGAATCTCCCATAATGAAAAAACCCTGAAGATTAACGGCTGGAACATGGAACATGGAGGTTTGGAAGATGATTTTTATTTTTCCAGGGGTATATTCTCAGGTGCCATGTTAATCTTCCGGGGTGTAGGTTCAGTGGAAAACTGGGACCCAAATATGAAAGGAAACTATATACTAAAACTACCAAACCCGGGTTGAAAAGCGCGCGATCGTAGTCGTGCAGTTTTTATTTTAATCAGAAAATGTTGAATCATCAAAACTGTGTTTTTAGTGTGGTGAAAATGGGATTTTGAAAATGATGGATTTCTTGGGAATCCAAAAAACAGCCCCCGAAAATGCGTGACGGATTTTGGGTCCGTTTTGAGAAAATGCCTCAAGGGGTCCATTTTTTTGTGTGGCCTTTTTTTGCATCTCCGTCTTCCGGCTCATGCTATGGCTTTGCTAAGTGCATGAGCCAAATCTTTGTTGCCATTGCACCAGCGCCATTCCCATTGGCGCAAATGGCACATCAACATCTCCGTGTTTCGAGATGGCAGTGATGACGGTATACCCCCACATCTTACGTAGCATCAAACATGTGTGCAAGTTTAACGATGTCATTACACCCCAAGCCCACCCCAACCACACATATTAATTACGTAGCCTGCGACATGCGTGCACATTCAAGGAACGTTCACATCTACCGAAGACGATGTACTTGCGTAGCATCCATCGTGTATGCATGTGCAGCGAACGTAAACACGCTTCCCCCCACCCGCCACCCACCCACCCACCCAATGTCAGGATACGTCGAAACGAAAAGAACATGATAAAGAATGGTTTAAGCGCTTGCGCGGTTTCCAACCCTCTAGCTAAAACTATTTTTGGGGACACCCCATTCTTCACTGAACCATGATTATGGGAGAAGAGTAATTAGCCTTCTCAGAAACTAAGATATCCAACCTATGGAAGAGGAAAGTTATGTTCCCACTTACCTTCAAACGGGATTTGTGAGTTCCTGGAGGGTATTTGGACACTTTGGAGTTATCAATGGGGGGGGTGAAGGATGCTTGTGTTTTTGTGTAAGTTTCTGTTAATAGTGCCTGTTTGAATGATGCATGGAACAATTTCATGCATTCGGATCGTCAATGATTATCCATGATCCCTACAAGTACGGATGAGTGGTGTCAGCCTAACAAGAAGGTTTTCCTGAGAGTTCCAAGGTTTTGTTGCTAAACAGGATGGGATTTGCCTTAGAAGATTGTAGATGAGGTTGTCACTCCTTACAACAACAGCCTTCCGGTTTTGGGAATTGGGGAGGTGAAGATCGTGCAGGTGAATGTGATGTAAAAAAACATGTCCTTTTCAGTGGGATTTGAAGAATTCGAGATGCTCCAAATGCATCAAAGAGAGATGGTTTAATATAATCAATTTTTTTATTTCATGAGACAAAGAAAGACTTGTGGTTATTCAACGGATCTTACGAATCAGAATCTAGAATAGACTGTTAGGGAAAGGCCTACTATGAATCTGTTTATTGGCGGATGTACATGAACCTTGTTGAGCTTGAACTCAGGCACAAGGATACATCTCATTATTTGCTGTCGGATCATCATGTGGTCGAATTGATCACCACTTTTTTGTGAAGATGACAGAGTAAAACTAAAGGCATGATCCTCGCAGAGATACTTGTAATATGATGTCCAATTCCAGCATAGCAAGAAATGGTTTCAAAGGATTAAGTCCCAAGTTGCTTCGGTTGGAAATATCCAAAAATTTCCCACCCCCAGGAAAAGAATACATAGCATTGGCAAAAAAGATGTCTTTCAAACAGGAAAGTTGTTTTCCAACTGTGTACGATTGTGTAGCGATGATGTTACTTGTTGGTTACTTGTTGGCAGACAGCTGAGGTGCACAGAAACTTGTTTGATGAGAATCCACCTAAGTAGTGAACCTGCTGACACCCTTAAAATGAACGAACTGTGCAACTCTCCCGTTGGGCGAACCATCACAAAAGGTGGTTAGATGCATAGGTTTTAAAATTGATAAATATCTAAATCTCACAAAATGTCACTGTTCAGGCAGATGTACCTGCACTTGTATAATTCGGTATTCTGTTGATTTCGGTGATGTAATACTTGTACCTCCATGTACCTCCATGATTCAGTCAGGTGGCTGCAAAAGAGGCCAAAAAAGGGGGACGGTTGGGGGAGATCGTCTCATCTTCCTGGGCGCCCTGCATTAAGCCAAAACGGGGTGGCAGGTGGACCGAAACCTTCCATGGATTTGAGGAGTTGTTTCAGAAATTTCAACGCAAGGATCAGCAATGAATACTTTTTGGAATATGAAGTTGTCAAAACGAGAGTTCCTCATTTCCTCATGATGGACTCATGGCCATGGAGTGTCAAAACGCGACTCTGGGGGGAAAAAGTGAAAGAGCTAATTGGAAATGTACATATTATCTTAGTTTACACCACCAGAGTCCATTAATGTTGAAAAAGTCTTTGTTCCTTTCTAAACTCAACAAACTCAGTGATGTTGGACTCGGTTTTGTATCTTTCAGTGTCGTTCACCTGGAGGCCATCTTGGCCGGAAGTTTGGCATGTTTTGCAGCAGAGCAAGCAGGCCATTTTAAGTTGGGCTTCCGATCTGGGTGTAAAAATGAGGTAGATATACGTTAGGTCGGACTTTATACTATTATATGTATATTTGAATACTGCAATAAGCAATATGAATTGGTATAGAATTGAACCCCTTTTTTTTGAGTCTAGATCAATGACAGCTTTTTTGTTTTGGGGCGCTGCCAATTCAATCATCAAGTGCCCTGTTTCGGAGGGTCACGTCTTCCTGTTTCACTCCAAATTCGGAGATGAGTGACCAGTGAAAGTTGTTTGCTCAAGATGTAAGCACTTCATCACTTCCATCTGTTTGAACCATGGCAGATGTGAATCAAATGATCTCTCAGTTGAGGTGAGGCTGCTGCCCAAGCAGCACTAGCTGCGGGGGCACCTCACCCTGAGGCGAGGAAACATGGAGATGCGCAAAGGGATATATTTTTTTTTCCCTCCAAAAAGCTGGGGTTTATCTGAAAAACACATAAATATTATATATACACACATTTTTCTTGTTTATGCTGTTGAGTTGTTTTTTTAATATATATAATTTCATTGCACCCAAATTTATGGCCTTCGAACTGTATGGATCTTTCGTGACCTCCAAGAGATGTACATCGATATTGCAGGCGAGTTGGTCACCTTTGTCTTTAACCAATTGTCCAAGCAAAAAGCCAAGCAGTTGGTGTGTTGTTGTTTGTTTCATTTTTGTTGCACCAAAATGGTACCTTGGACAATGTTGAAGAGATGCTGGGGCAAATGTTGTTTTGAGACTTGGACCTGAATACAATGAAATTAAGCCAATGCAGGTAAATATACCACACATTGAGTGTCTGCGAATGAGTTATTCCCTCCCTACAACTAACAGTTCTCCGCTACCCCCCAAAAAAATCCCAGAAAACCAACTGCTGGATCCTGATATATACATTTGTACATATTTATTGCAATCATGTGTATTTGTTGTTGTTCCTGTGATTCTTGTGGATCTTGTGGTTGTTGTTGTTGTTGGTTGTTGTTGTTGTTGTTGTCGTCGTCAACTTACAAACCTAACCTCAATACATTTGGAGGCGATGAAGATGGCCGCGCAATCTGCGGCCGACGTCGCCAGCTCTGCCGCTCGTGCGGATGGTGCTTCAGTGGAAGATGCAGGTTGGCAACCCGAAGCAACCCCACAACAAAGAAGCAAGTCTGGAAAAATTAAGGAAAAGAAAAAAAGCAAGAAAACAACAGCATCCCATCAATCAATTTCAACATTAATCCTCAAGATTGAGTTTGAGTGACGTGACTGGCGAAATTGGTTTCTTTTGGACTCTGGACACACACAGATATATTGGGCAACAGGAGTTACCAGCGAAACCACATCTCACGGAGTCTTCGAAAACAAGTCTGGAAATAAACGTTCCTAACACAATTGCACTTCCCATATACTAAGTATACAGCTTACACTTCCCAACACCCCCGAAACAACATGGGGATAAGCGAGACGTGTGTCTCAGGAGAAATTGGAAGGGATGCAGCAAAGAGAGCAGAAAGTTTTGCTTTGCACCTGACACCTGTTTCTGCCTCTTGGGTGTCAAAGGGGAGTGTTGACGGGTGGATGAAAACAGGTAGCAAATCAAACTGGTGGCCGTCAGGTGGCTATCCAAGAAAAAAGGAGCATGATCCGAAACTGACACACATGCACAATTCAGAGTTTGTAGCTCGAATTAACAGGTGAGGCAGTATCATCAGGCACTTGGAAATACAACGGGAAGTCTTGTTGAGATGGGGCTATATCAGCAATCTGGGAAAGCCTTTGAGCCATGGCCATGTGCGAACTTGTTTTTTCTTTACTATCCTTTACTCTACCAAGGTCCTACTGACACCTGGCTTCGAGCCCGAGTCGGAAAGCCAGGCATGAAATTCAGTTGGAAAATTCTGGAAAAACGACGAAAAATGAGCTTGGTAGCTCATTTGTTGGTCCGTTTGTTTACATGTTTTTAAATACATCCCATGGTGGTTCTTTCCGGATTTCAGCCATCAACAGTAGCTTGGGTCCAGTTCGTAAGAACCAAATTCGAGTTACCGCTGCAAGAACTGTTGCTCCATGGTCCACGGAGTCACGAAGAAGAGGTTTCAGTCAACCTTTTCTTTCAGTTGTTCATGAATCCACACTGATCATGATCATGATGATGATGTCGATGATGACCATGATGATGATGATGATGATGATGATGATGATGATGATGACGATTACGATGACGATGACGATGACGATGACGACGATGAGGATGAGGATGAGGATGAGGATGAGGATGAGGATGACGATGACGATGACGATGAGGATGNGATGATGATGATGATGATGATGATGATGATGATGATGATGATGATGATGACGATGATGACGATGACGATGACGATGACGATGACGATGACGATGACGATGACGATGACGATGATGATGATGATGATGATGATGATGATGATGATGGTGATGATATAAGCAACTAAGCAATAAACAAAACTCTACATCCGGCAAAAAATGTGATGGGCTGTCGCAAACCTTGTCATTTTTGCATATTACAGGCCGGATGAAATAGGTAAGCGAGCTGGACCTTAAAGACTATAGCCAGCGCCTGGTATACTTCCCATAGCCACCAAGTTTTCCAAAGGAACCTTGGGAGGTAACCGGTGCCACCCAATACCTTGGGTATATCCCAGAATGACGGAACATCAAGAGCCAGAATTTCACAACCTTGCTGGCCGGTTAATCCAAATCATGAACCAAATTTAGCTTATCACTTTGAAGGGAAGGCGGGCAATATCCTGGAAGGAAGCAATATGAAACAGTAGGCCAGAGTGTTGGACTTTGCCGCTTCACCCGCCAATGTTGTCACAACTAGCCTCAGCATCTCTTGTGTCTCGGCTTGTTGAACATGTTGCCTTATTCGCTCCTTCATTAGCTGTAGTTTCCTTCTCCAGACTGAATTTGAAATGATGCATCTTCCAAAACTCGTTTGGAAGAGCCCCCAAATACGCAACAAAACATCAAGTTGGGGACTATTACCCATGTGCAATCATGTGCATATTTCAGTTTTCCTGAGGTTCTGACGGACCTAATTTTCATTGGAAAACATCTCTTCCATAAGATGTTGTTGTTTCCCCAACTTTTGCTTAACCCCCCCCCAAGACACCCGCAAACAACGCGGATCACACACAACACGTGTCCATCCCAACAGCCCGCAGGATCCTTCGGTGCCCTCACAGTCCCAACGATCCCGCAGCGACCGTTTGTCCGCAACGCGTGCCCCACAAGCTCCCGCGAGCGTGGAGGCGAAATGAAACCGAAGGGGTTTTTAGGTGTTGAGAGGGTTGGGTTGGTTGGTTTGTTGGTTGGTTTTTTGGTTGGTTGGGGAGCTTATAGGTGAGGTTTCCAAAATCCGTTCAGAAATTTGAAATTTCATCCTTGTTTTTTTTTCTTTAAGGTAGACTGTTATCAAAAAATCGGCCTTTCGAAGCACAAACTTTATCCTTAGTACTGGCACTGCCACCCCAAAAAAAATTGGGCTGAAAATGGCTGAAATCTAGTGAATTGCAAGAATGCCTGCCAGAAACGAACTTGAACCAACATCTACTATCATCCAATTATGAACCAATCTATTTGGACATCTATGTTGCGCTCGTTCAATATAACAACATGGTGAGATTGATACGTTGAGGATTCAATAGAACTCATCTCATTGTCAAAGCTGGTGGTAGAAGATGTTGCAGTCTCTGTGAGACATGTTCATGTTTTCTTTCGGAGAACAAACATATCAAATAGGTTTGCAGATGCAGACGTCAAAAGGAAAATTGTTATTGCGTCCAAACAAGACACACCACAACACAATAGACGACCTACACATACCCAAACTATGATCATAATGCAAGCCATGCAAGCCTAGCAAAATAATCATAATGACATGATATATCTTGATATATCTATCTTCCGAATCTTCATCTCCTCATGTCAGCGGCCGTATCGGTAAAGCTACAGTATTAGCTTGGCTTCCTGTCACTCCAATCCTATCTTCAGTCGATTAGAGTGGAGACCTGGCGGCCAAAAAATCATGAATGGAAACTTCATTCGACACTCAGTGAATTGCAAACCCGCAAACCCGTAAATTCTTGGAGTCCTTTCTCGAAAACCCAACGGAAAGACAACTTGAATGAATTCGACGACTGACCTTTCATTTGGAAAATTAAAATTTGATACCCTCCAGTAAACTAACATAGCAATGGAAAATCCAACATGAATGAAGATGTATTCCCTATTGGAAAAGGTAGATTTTCTATTGCCATGTTAGTTTGCTGGAGGGTCCAAAAAATCCCAGGATTTCCCCATCCGGAAATTTCTCGACCCTCCGCCATCGAGAAATCTGAGGACTTTCGGCGCTTCAATCAAAATTGAGGCTCCAACTTGGTGGATTTTTTTTTTGCGGGACCAAAATTCTCATCTTTAAAAAGAGACGTTGTTAGAGACTTATATATATATATATACAAAGATCCTACTGGTTACTTTTTGTTACTTTTTTTTGTTTTTCATCCCCGTGCCAT
>DF239035.1:337779-442511 GCA_000507305.1 Breviolum minutum Mf 1.05b.01
TTATTTTATTTTATTTTTATCTCATGTATCCTAGGATAGTAGGACTCTTGGTGTAAAAAGGGGTTGGCACCTTGAACATGAGATGCCACTTTATTTGGAGCCCAGTGATGCCAGGGAATGAGCATGTTTGAAGATGTTGGACCTTGGGGTCCTTGGATTTTATTTTAAGGCATGGGGTTTATCAAACCAACATTTAAGGATTGAATACTTGATTTTCAATTTAAAAGTATATATTTTATAAATGGCATATTTGTATATTGTTAGGTATGTATATAGTATCATTTTTCATAGGTTTCCTTTTTTGAAAGTCTTGTAAGTTTTGAAGGAGGCTGAGGGCCTTGGATTATATTTGAAAGTCGGGGGTCGGCTTCACTTTGTTTTATTTCACAAATTTATTTGTGGATATTCTTGGAAGAAAGGGGTCAAGCACCATGATTTTTATAGTGAGCTGGTGTTACGGGGGGTTGGCCATGGTTATTCTTATTTTATTTTGGCAGGGCTCCTACCCCCCCTGGTGGCACCACACGGGGATGTTTTTTGTTGGTTTAGTATATACCTTTTTTCCGTCTGGTTTTTGTTGGGATGGATTGAATGACAACCAACTATTTGAGGTCCCTGGAGTTGTTTGTAGGCGATCCTGCCAATGACTCATCTCCGAGTTTTCATCGCTGCCATGGGATCGATTTGTTGAAGGTTGTGAAAATGTCGATTTTGGTGAGGGTCGGGTTACCTAACATAGATTCACAACACCTTATTCAGAGGTTGTTCAGACTGGAAGGTTATTTGTTTTAATTTGGAAGTTAGCAAGGGATGACCGCCATCATCAGGGGAGCAGTGTTGAATCAGCATTGAAGGATTCCCGCTATTGGTGTAAAATTACTGAAGATCAGTGTCTCTAAAGACAGGTTGCCGTGAAAAGGTCTTTTCTACATGCAAGAAACGGCGTTGATCCCTGTGTTCTGGCGCGTGACCTTTCCTTGCGTTGTTTGAAACCAAGACTTTCTGGGGGGGGGTGTCAAATCACTTATCCAGGGAGAAAGGCATGATGTTTCCAGATTTTCAGCAAACCCCTAGCGGTTTCTCCTCCTCAGTGGTAAGTAATCCACCATGACCAGGCTGGGTAGACGATGCACCACCAGAGTGTCGACACGACGGTTGCCCAACCCTGCGACAGTGAGGACATAATCCATTCATTTGCATGAAGGGAACCCCTATTACCCGAAACTGAAAATCCACTTTTACAGCGTTTAGGCAGCACCCAATCAGATATGAGCAGTAGCTTAATGCTGTAACCAAAATCCAGGAAGCATTTGGCAATCGATAGTGGCATGTTGGAAAATCTGTCCACTGGATCAGTAGAGAAATATGATACCCAGAGATTCTACAAACTAGAAACACCTTGCAGATCTGACAATATTGAATCTGGTCCTTTGCACAATATGTTTGCAACTCATTTGCAAGAAGCTGCCAAGAAAAATGTCATTTGGGTTTAAAGCATTGAGATGGCTTGGTTGAATCATTTTCTTTGATCTCATACAGTACCACATTGCCGCACGGTCCAAAATCCTATGATTGAAGGGTGACGAAGAAAGCCAGATTAGTATGTGGAAGGTTCGAGTATACACTAGCAAAATCACAAGCGTATTTCACAATGTGGATTGATGCAGTTGATATACTTAAGTATCTGAAATTATGTCCAAACTCTTTGGGAAAGGTGATTTCGTAGTCGTAGTGTGACCAATAACCTTTTCATTTGAATGAATTTGGTTTGGGTGACTATCGTTTGTTCTGATATTTGGACACTTGTCCCCGAAGCTGCAACATGTTGCTACAGTGCAGAGGATTGCTCAGTTCGTTGGCATCATCAAACCTCAAGTGCCAAGAAAGAGCTGTTCGTTTTGTCAACACTTGTTCGTCACTGAAGAAAAAGGGTGAATGCCAGTCTCAGAGCAGTCCAGTTTCAGTGGGAACGCAGACGTTGAGGCAGCTGCAATGCATGGGGTTGGCAGTTGAGAAGTTGTATCCCTAAGTTCTTTGCAAACATGATATTACATGCTGCCATTTCTTGTCCTAGAATGGACTTCATGACTGGAATGACTGTGTCTTTGTGTGGTTGTTTCGTACCTCGACACCGACTTCCAGCATGTTTCAAGTGTGTGTGTGGGCCGTCTGAAAAGACGTAAAACTTCTACTTGCAGGGGGACATGGCGTGCAATCAGGGACCATGTCCAACGAAGCTACCTGATTGTACGGGATATAGAGTCTGATCAACTCTACATACCTGCGACTGAAATGGCAAGAGGCTAAGCAAGGACCTCAAAACATTCTAGGCTGATGTTTCAAATTTTAAAAATGGAATCATGTTTGCATGCTGACACTTAGTGTGTCAATGTTTTGTTTAAGTGTGTGTATCAACACAGGTCATGACAACTCGGACCGCATGGGTTCACTTTGGGAATGGTACTTTGACTTGACTTACGAACAGACAGTAGGAAACATAGATTTGATGTCATATTATGTGTGTATATACATGTTTAATATGGATTTTCATTATACATACATACGTACATTTACGTAGGAATATGCATTTACACACACATATATATATATAATATATATATATATGTTCATTTAAACACATATCAGTGTATACGTAGCATGCAGTGAATTTGGTGTACATTGAGGCAAACGGATTTTCACGTCGGAGACACAGCCACTTGTGCATGACTCCTCAAAAGTTACATAACAAGTCTGTTGCAAACTACAAAGTAGATTGGGGTGCCACTCTCGGACATAAGTGCTACAGTGAGTTGTAGTTTTGGTCAGTTGCAATCCAGGCCATCGTCTTCAATTTTTGATAATTGAGGTCAGCCAGTCAGCTACAATGTGATTTGCAGTTGCCTTCGACTTTTGTCTCTCAAAGTGTTCCTCTTTCTCCATAATTTGAAATCAGCCATGGCCATTTGCCATGCATGGAAGACATAGAGGGTGCAACTCCAGCGCTTTGTTGAAAGCTACTGAACAGAATATTGCAGTTAAGTAAAGAAGGATGTCTTCTTTGCCACAAATGGAGGCATTTCTCGGTCGTTGACAGATCGAAGACTTCACTCACAGCCGGGACATGACACAGCGAAGAGGTATCACTGGAAGAAACTTGAGTACACAAATCAGAAACATAATTACTCATTGGCCCAGCTGATATTTGGAAGCTCAAGGATATATTTAGGGATGATAAACATATCCACTTCAAAACTCGTACTTTTGGGGAGCTAAAGGCTACTGGTCACTGATCAAGCGTTTTTTTTGAGGTCCCAAACTACCCAGAATTTTCAGCAGACGGTGGAATTGTCCAAGACAGATCATCTCATGATTTACTACCAGATGGTAGAGAACCCTTCCAAACCAAGACTAAGTTAGATGTTGAGTAGCAGAATTTGAATCGCGGAATCTCATCATTTGTAGTGTGACTCCACTTGTATTGCCCTAATTGTTCCATGTGGCGGTTTCCCAATTTTTTCATGTCTTGGGGTAAGGATCCAACTTGACTTTTCATTTGTTTTGAAACCATCGACAAGTGATCCATCATTAACAGAGAAGGGTACAGTAACAAATACTGATACTTGATATTCAAAACTTATGTAATCCTCGCCAGTAGCTGGCTAATCTTCAGAACTCCCGATTAGATTATATAGACCGTGATTTATGGAACATCATCACCTAGAGTCAGCATAAGCAACCAAGAGGCTAATCCTCAATGAACAGACCAAGTGTATCCAAGTGTTCACTCCTTGAAATCATGTGGAACCACTGATTGGGATTGAGGAAGAACCACTGATGTTTATGTTCAATAGTTCGATATTACCTGTTGATGTGATTAAAACGCGGGTTTGACTTTCAGATTTCATCCTGCTAGCCTTCAAACATTCAGCACAAACAGCTGGGAATTCCAGGGTTTTTGGTCAGTTGCGGGTAAGCAGACTTGTCGTCACGGGGTCACGGACGTAGCAGCAAGGGTAAGCAGGCTGTGTCAGATTGACATATCTTGAAAGTCATCCAATCTTCTACAATGGCTGAAGAAACAGCAAAAACATCTTTTTTGGTTCGGTGCGGCTGTAGACTTAGACTGGAGGGATGATTGGAGTTTACACTTTTCTGATGACTTGTTGGCTTATTGACTTCTTGGCAGATTTTGATGATGCCTGTCAAACTTTGAGAGTTTGTGTTATACATCTCCGTCCAGGATCTGGTCACGCCGACGCTGGTGTGTTCCAGACCTCTTTCCGAAGGTAGATTGAGAACGCTTGTTTGCAAATGATACACACTCCGCATAAGCAATTCTGAAGTGGATGGAAGATACACCCTTAGGTTTTCCAAAGATGTGTGTGTGTGTGTGTGCATGATTGTGCTTACAAAAACTGATTGTGCAAACTTTTTTGAAGCATCATTGGCCATTTGAAAGCGACATGCAGTGGACTTTTTGGATATATCACTTGATTGGTAAATTTCAAACAGAATTGCGGATTCCAGCAACATTTATATACATCTAGCCTTTTTAACCGCTGGCATCCCATGGCATCTTATGTCATCCCATGGCATCCTGTGGCATCCCATGGTATCCCATGGAACTCCCCAGTGTTGCGGGCGGCGGAACCAACGCTTTCGTCGAATGGCCTGGCAAGGTGACTGTGTAGTGCTTGATCATCTTTTCATTTTGGTTGCTGGAATTTACAGTATGCACACTTGAATCTAAATAACAGGGACTTCAATGAATACAATGATATAGTATAAGTAGATAATGAGGTATCTTGTATGTGTGAATGGTTACATTCAAGATAATTGAGAGAAAGATCATGTACGTGTGTATGAAATGTAATGTAACTTGATGCCATGCAACGGAATGAAATGTACTCAGACTGTAATTTCATGTAATAGAACGCAGTGACTTAATGTAACGAAACGTCATGCAATGTAATGTAATGTTAGGGTTGATGTCTAGTAGTTTTGTATGTTCATACACATGCATAGAGTAGGTGATCTCGAGAAATATGCCAGTATAGTACTGTTTCGTACAGACATCCTGAAAAAAAATCATGACAATACATGTAATATGCAGATATAATGCATGTCGTTCTGCTTCAACATGCTTCAACATTGTTACACATTTGCGGTCGTTGACCGTAGATGTCCCAGGTGCAGTGGCGTGGTGTCGCTGTTGGCCGTTGGTGTTGCGAGCGGCTGGAGGTACGAATCCGGCAGGAAGATGTTTGATCTAGGTGGTGGTTTCAAAGATTTTTATGTTCATCTCGATTTTTGGGGAAATGTTCCAATTTGACAAGAAGCATACCCTCCAGGGAACTAACATATCCCCCCAAAAATGGCATTTTGAAGATGATTTTCCTTTTCCCAAGGTGGGATATGTTAATCCCCTGGAGGGTATTTTTCTCTATATAGTTCTTCCCCAGGAAGTCCTAGGATGCCAGGCAGGTATTGCCAGACCACCAGTACTTAGAGCTCTCAGGATGCCGTTATTTAATCTACAAGAAGCTGGTTTTGTTGGGGCCCAGCAGTGCGGAGATGCTTGAATTACACCCGTTAAAATCGGAAAAGAGAAGCTGATAAATCAGTGGAACTTTTTTTTGTTGATGAATTTCTTGTTGACCAAAACCACCAATGTACCATTTAAGCCTGCAAATCTGATACATCAATTTGTATCAAAAGTTCATACAAATATCCATATAAACATTTCCGTAAATGTGTTGTTTGCAGGATTGTTTAGCAGATGGTATCCATCCCATGGCACCATACCCCTTGGGCGGCGGATTCCAAAGAGTATCCACCACCGGAGCACGGATGTTTTGTTGGTTGTTGGGCAATCATTCCCAGTTGTTCCATGTATATATTTACCTACATTTACCCATAGATCTATAGGTGACAATTTTGGTACATATTCACTACTTTTTCCGGAGCATCTCGGGATTTGTTAAATTTGATACCTTTTGATACCAAGTCTCTGACAGTCAGGTGGTTGATGAATCTACGGGAACAAAACTCACTACGATGAAGCGAGCTCAATGGATTGCTAAAAGTGTCATGAAACGAAGTATTTGTGTCATGTTAAGTGGGAAAACTGATAGCTCAAAACCAGGAATATATGTACACGATATCGTAGAAATGTTGTACAGATGATATGATATATTAATGTTATGTTTCTATGATTTTCTATTTTCTATGTATGTTTAACAACACGTCATGTGTGTTTATAGAAAAGATGTTTGTTGTCAACTCCGTCAACTGCTGCAGGAGGCGGCGCGGTCCTTTGTGTGCGGTGCGCGATTGCGAGCCTTTGTTGGAATGGTTGAAGGCTGTTGAACTGTTGGTCGCTTCATGAGAATCCAATGGAAAAATCACCATAAATCCATATATAAATCCATAATATGAATCCATGAACCAACAGGGAAAAGCCGATTTGTGGGTCCAAACTGACTCTCCGTTGTTTCATGGATGGTTTTTCGGTTTTCCTCACTGTTGAGGCTTCAGGCTTTGGATTTTACTACGTAGTTGATGGCTGAAATCCGGCAAAAAAAACACCTGGGATGTATGAAACCGTAAAAAAATACATGGGATGGATCAACTACCGTTCCCTCAACTGGTCCAGGAATTCAACCATCAACAGTATCGCTTGAAGATACTTCAAGATTGCATTGTCCATTTTGGATTTTGATGCGAGATGAGAGTTTAGTAATTCTGGTGTTGGAATCTAGTGTCATATAAAAAAAAAAGAAGCTGTTATTATTGTCCTTTCGATAATCACGATACCTAAGAGGTACGGCTTGCTATTTGCGGTGGAGGGTTCTTAAGCAGGTACCAGGAAGAATAGTCCACAGGTGGTTGTTTTGTTTCAAGAGACCTCACCACTAGAACCCCCCTGTGTCATGCATAGAATTATCCACCCAAAGCAGGAATTTTTCCACCAATATTTTTTGCCACATAGAAACGTTCCCTCAAAGACAATGAAATTGATACGCGGGAGCCTTTCCGGGGATCCGACTCCGACCATCGATCCTTCGAAGTTTTGGTGCCCCGAGCGAAATTTCTCCGGGAAAAACTCGTGGACGGCCCGGCCTCGTCAGGAGATGCCTGCCACTGAAGGTTTGGATGGTCTGCGGATTGGGCAAAGCTTCTGAGCTGCAAATGCAAGTTCCACACAGATTCCAGCTCGCTCTGTTTGTATGTTGTGTTTTTTATTTAGGGATTCAAATCCCCCCCCTTGAAATTGCCGTTACTAATGAATTACGTAAGTATGATATGAATCGATTTATCCCATAAAAGAGCCTGGTTTCCGGAATGCTGAGATTGTTTTTGCCTATTTTGAGCATGTTTTGGCCTGCGACCCTGAAGAGGTCTGGGTTAGTTGTACTGTACATCTATATTATTGTCAAATTCTGTTTATGTCATTCCGGTATTTCAGGTTGCACTGCCACAGACAATCCATGTTACTCCAAGTTTCTGCTTGAAATGTGATGAGAGAGTCGTTGACCAAGATGGTATGACCATCTCACATGTTTTCAGACTTTCACCATGGCACAAGTGTAGAAAACACAGAGTTATAAATTGACCTATGGATTCCATTCTCTCGGTGGAAACATGACATTTTGTCATTAAGTCCTTATTCCCAGGTTCTTTTGATGTTGACATGTCAGCGTCAGGTACCTATGAAGCAGGAGGTGGGCAGCACCGGACGGCTATTGGGACCAAAAGACCTCCTTTCTCACGCTGAGTCAGGAGATGAAAAATCTATTTGCATAGCAAGTACCAAGATTTTATTTGATTCAGGAAGTCTTCGATGTAAATTCATGTACTTTTTGTTAGATTCTACTGTTGGATTGTTCATCATGGTTACATAGATATACACAAATATATATACAAATATCACATCATAAACACTGTTGAACTTGTACATGTTTTCCATCATCTTCGATCAACTCTTAAGTGTGTCCTTGCCTTGGCACATGGGGAAATTTTCCGCATGTTTTTTGTTAAGGACGAGATTCCTTGGAAAGTGACAGGTAAGGTTTTTGTTTGTCGTTTCATACCCCGAAGTTTCGGCTGCATACTCCGCCCATCTTGCCTCAAATGGATACCTTAATTCATGGGAAAATGTCATGAGTCAATGAGATGTCCAGAATTTCAAAACGATACGTTCTTTTTCTTGGACCGAAAAAACCCTTTCAGGACTAGGTGTTTTTGCGGCCAAAGACTTTGCCGCCGGAGAATTGGTGTGCTTGTGGTCTCAGTGTTGGCAAGCGACTGGCGACTGCCCGGCTACACAATTGAGACATAACACGAAATTCCCACCGTAAAAAACGAATGTCTGGCAACATTGGGATATCACTGTTCCACCCGTTTTGGATTTCGACGATTGTGCTCATCAATTAAAGAAGGGTAAAATGTCATGTCAGGAATGTTTTACTGAAGCAGGAGGAAGGTCACAAGAGTAGTGAGGAAGAAAGTTCTTGACTGTTTGGCTTTGAAGTGTTCAAGTTTGGTTCAAATCGCCTGTCCCGCAACGCACACACCATGTTGAGTCGTCTTTTGCTCCTGGTCATCATGGCACACGCAGATGATACTGTGCAATCGGTGCAATTCGATCTACAAACCCACGCAATCACTCAGGGACAGCCGTGGGGAGGAGTGTCTGCAGGAGTGTCCAGTATTGCTCCCTATTTGCTTCGGTTTGTTTACAGGTGACGACCCCCTACCGAGAAAGCTCAACTTTGCCATTTTCGGTACTTTGTCTCTGACCGTCAATAACACCACATTGGTCTGCCCAGACATGCGGATTGCACAGGGCCACAAGTCGCCGTCGATGTTGAACAACTGGTGGATTGCAGGCACAGAATGCTATCATCAAGATGGGATTGACGGACTGTTTTGCCCTTGCGGCGATACCAAAGTCTTATTTTCTTACCATTACGTCAGCTGGAAAGCATCAACTGACGATTGGTTCTCAGTAACTGTCGTGAAAGCCAACCATCGTTTCGCTATTCATTAACGCGGAAAGTAGAGGTCACCTTACCCCTTCCGTTGCCTTTCCAACGCACCTGCGTTCTGTGGAAGAAAAACGTACGAAGTGATTGTTGAATTCTGGGAATTCCCTCCCTTGAACGAACCAATCATGGGAATCCCATCAACCCTCGCCCACTTGCCAAGGTCGAGTACCTACCGAAGCACTACTGATTTCAGGTGCTAGAAAACCCATCGGTGGATATTGGTGGATCCCGGTGGATGTTGGACAACGTGGCGTCGTGGATGGTTGTTGTTGCTATCGGATGGGCTTCACTTGGCTGTGATACATATAATTGGCATATATCATGGAAAAGCTTGAAGGGTTTTCCAGGTGGGTGAAATATTGGCAGTGACAGGTCCAGTGTGTGACATCTTGAAGAAGGGGGTTGGTGAAATGCTGTAATTACATGTTCTCGATTGTTCTTTGCTGAACAACTGTATGCCTGCAAAGCCCACAAAATGTTCTCAATTAGTGTATGCAAATGTTGTACATATAGCTTCTAACAGTCACTTTGCATGTAAAGGTAGTGATTATTACATGAATCTAGATACGCATTTACATGTGCAGTGATATGATATTACATGATATCAAATATATATATATATATATACATACGGTACGGTATATATCATACCTTAGCCTTGAAATAATGTTGCCCTTTTTCACACTCGACTCAGATACGAAAGCTGAAGATGCCGCTGAAACCTTGGCGCAGCAGTACTTGCCCCTTGGATGCCTGGATTATGGAGCAGAATGTGTTAAGGCTTTCAGATGGCCCTCAAGATGACTTGTTTATTTTGGTGCAACATCTTGAAAATCCCAGTTTTTGTTTGAATGATTGTAGTCATTCCTTTAAATGATTGTATATATTGTATATATGGTTAACAGTTATATTCAAGAGTTCAACACCGGTCACCAAATCATTCCCCTTCGCAAACGAGGCAGGAACGATGCCGTTCCTCAAGTCGGTTGGAGCCTGAAATTTCCCAGCCATGAAACGCAGCGATCACTCGTTCAGGTTGGTAGATTATCCCATTAGTTACAAGGTCTTATACATTCCGGGTGGTTGGCCTTGGGATTTCTGAACCATCAACAGTATGAAGACGTGAAGATGATGCTATCTTTCGTCAGATATGATTTACTTTGAAAACTCACATCAATCTGCCATGCATCATCTATCTATGTGAAGTTTTTTGTTACATTCCTTCCGCTGCCAAATGGTTAGAAAAACAAAGATGTTTGTATTGCTTCCATCAAAATGCTCTCAAATTATTGCTTATGAATCATTGTCACAGGTTCAGTGCTTACTGGCAGTCCTTACCTCAAGATGAGGCCTGGTAGTTTCTTTTTTTTCGGTTGCAAGAGTAGGTGGTTGGTGCACGGATGAATTCATGGTAGAGTCATATGAAGATCATGGCCCTGGCTACAAAAATCACCATCCATAAATTTGTCTTGCAGCTCACAATCAAATTTTGATCAGGAATCAGGAAGTAGCCATTGAGATTGGTCATTGAATATTACAACATTCCATGGATTATCATGAGGATTACTTCTCAAGTGGTCGGAAACTGTTCCATGGCAAAAATGACCCGAATCAACTGCTAGGACCTCGCACCACTTCATCCTTTCCAATGGCCAAAAGACTTGCAATGTCCAGAGTTTTTTGGCACCAGTTTTGCCTGGATTTACCAGGATGATACCGTGGGATGGCGTTGTTTGTCATGTCAATTATTGATGCTTCAGCTATCAAGCATCAGATACTGAAACAAATGATTGCCCAAAGTCATTCAGTGCGGTGCTGAATCCTTTGCCTATTTAGAGATAGGTCCATCTTGCAGCAGGAACATCCGTTTTTGTTGGTTCCCTTATTGAGGTCTCATTCATGTACAGGAGATTTTTTGGTTTGACTAAACAGTCCGGCACAGCCCAGTGCACCAGCTATTGATTTCATGTTTCCCTTTTAATTAGGTATGTGACACAGCTGCTGAAGGGCAGTCTGTCGGCCAGACTTGTATTTGATGCCAGGGAGCCTTATGTTGGAAGTAGAGGTGGACGGAGTTATCCAAATAGATTGATAGAACAAAGCATGGATGGATAGATGGAGGAATAGATCGAATAGAGAAATATAGATACATTCAAAGATACATTCCTGGATGCCTTATCAAAAGAGATACATTCGTACTAGTTGATAGATGATCGTCCAAACTTGAGATGATGTTTCGTGACGTTTAAAAAACAGACGCATTTCTCTAACAGAAATCCAGCTGAAAAATCCTTAGAGACTGAAGACTAGGCACGTTTCAGCATTCTCGGATTCTCCAATGCTTCAGATCCAGCTGCATGGTTTGACCTCCGTTGTGTGAGCAGAAACAAGACCTGTAAATGAAAGTTATGCAGCTATTCCATTGTCCAGGAACGAATAGTGAAAATTAGATAGGTACATGAATTATGTTTACGTACACCTTTTGCGTGTTCGAATTGAATGTAAGCAGCATACAAATACTGTGTGTAGATAGAGCCATTCGAAATTCCCCAACAAGATTCCATAACCCAGCCCTCATGAAGGCTGCCAAATTCTCAAGGCACGCTTGGGGCAAGTGGCTCCTATCACTTCTAGCGAGATGTTGAAGGCACTTGCTTTGGTAGATTCCAGGTGCACATCCGGTGGTGACTTGTGGTGTTGGATGATTTCAATGTGGTGACTTGCAGTTGAACATCCCAAGGTTTTTAAAGGTCCGACAGTTGAAAGTAGCCTTCCAGATGGACAAAATCTCATGGATCTGAAGATTGTCGGAGAAACGTGATGGGATGGAACAGTCGATGGCTTTCACAGGATGGGTATCGCAGAGCCAAAATTCGAATCGTCCGCGATTCAATGACAGTTGCAGTTTAACCTAATGCGTGAGACTCGGAAACTGCTGGAGTATCATGACCGACACATGATTAATTATATAGTTATACATGTACCATCGTCCATATACGTGATTGATATCGAGACCTCTAAGGTTTCCCCTTGGATAGGTCTTTCAATATCACAGACGAGAACGGCGAAGTGCTGCGTGCCCTGGTGCCTTTCATTGCTACTGGGCGCTGAATTGGGCCTAAGAGGTGTTGATAAGGGTTCCATCTCAGTCCATAGCAGGTTGATTTAAAAAAACCATAGCGCGGCAGAAATTGCCCTTCTTATGTTTCCATTCTGCTACTTGATTTTGTACACATGTTTGTTGCTTTTGTTAGTGGGAGGCGTTTTTTGTTGTTTGCATTTCCAGCAGGTTTATTGCCTTTCCATATCATCAGATGTATCCCAACACTCAAACATATCAAAGAGGTGCCAGCGGTGGTCATAATTGTTCAGCCGATGTATGCCTTAGATTGCTTTGGTGTAGCACAGGTGATACAGTAAAATTTTCATATCACTTTTATATATCATTATATGTATTTATAGAAACTACTTATACATTTACTTCTCGAAAATATATGTTTTGACTCAAACAGCTTCAATTGAGAGACTATATTTCCTGATGTTTTTCTTAAGCAACAAGTATAAGTGTTGACTTTTTGCTTTTGCAGCCGGGTTTTCCAGGATCTCTTCAACACCTTTGTACCGCTGGCCTCTTCGGACAACTGCACATGGAATTGCTGGCCGGGATGTCCGGGTTTTTGCACCGCTGGGAAAAGTTTGGGATCAGTGGAAATATAGTCTTGTATCCATGAATAAAGGTTGAACGAGTTTATACAAAAAATGCTGCCCAATACATGGACAAGCATTGAAAGCATTTCGGATACTGAGAACTGGAGCAATACAGTTGATGCTGTGGTTTAGCAGTTTCTGTTGGTAAAACGCCAACTTGGCTTATGCAAATATAAGAATTAAACATAATTAAACTATATGGGTGTTTCCTTAAATGGTGGTACCCCCCATATCATCCATTTTAAATGGGTTTTCCATGATAAACCATCCATTTTGGGATACCCCTATTTTAGGACACCCCCATATGCACAGTAAGCACTAAGCAGGTAGCGGTTGATGTCACCTGCCAGGTTTCGAGGGACCTTGCAGGGAGGTGCCACGCTTCACACAGAATGTGCCATCACTGCAGGAGTGTTGACAGAATCCACGGCAAGTTCTTCAATTTGTACGGGGATGTAAGTTGGATATATACATGTGTATATATATATATACCATATATCAAGACACATGGCAGGATGATATCGAGAATAAATGAAGCAATGAAACATGTCAGAAAAGTGCACTCTCACAGCGTCTTGCTTTTTATATGTGTAATTATTTGTATTTATATATACATAGAGTGAGTAGGTCATTGCAAATTATTGTCGGGATGTCATTGGTGTGATTTGTAGCTATATATTGGACTGCTGCCACTCCAAGTAGCAATCACCAGGATTATTTCATTTTTAGGGCTTCGCATCCGAAATCTTGACTTCCGTTCCTGGAAGGGGTTTTGCATCCCAAGCTGTATATATATATATATTTATATACACATACATAACTTTATTTATAAATACATAAATCCAAAAATATCATTTATCGACAGTCCAGTATATGAGCCAATCTCAAGTATCATCAGCAAAAAAAAACAAACAGACACACTACACACACTTGATACACACACAAATACCATTATTTCGTCAGATATATATTGGCTGCAAAAAAAAACAACAACAAAAAAAAACACATCACTATCCCCTAGGCATCCCAGTCATATATATTCTCAGATGAAAAAATCTGTAGGGTGATTGGGATACCCTTAGCCGCATCCATCGGCAGGAACGGAGTTGGTACATTGCTATGGTGACTTCTCTTCAGCCGAGTTTTGGGCCACTTATGGAAGCTCAAGCTCAGCTCAACGGTTAATTTGGGATTTGATGGTCATGGTTGGTTGGAGAGGCAAGGTGGTTTAGAAAGCATATCCCTGTTTATCTTAAAATATATATATTATTTAAATGTAGAAATATGGATTTGGGTATATATATATATATAAATATACATATATGCAGTGCTTATATGATATATTATTTTATTTTTGTAACTAATCATTTTATATAAGTATATACACATTTGTTTGACAGGAAGTATATGTAGGTTTCCAAATTGCTTGCTTCCTTCACCTCAAATCTCCGTGGAATCTCCGTGGGTTTCCGTCCCCAGGATTCCTTCCATCGGAAACCATGGAGAGCCCCCACGAGGCAGCTCGGAACCGTTGGTCACGACAAATCCCAGTTGTATACGGATTACAGTAAGCCAAGATAAGGATTCCTATTAAACAACCAGGATTCAATGGAAAATAAGACTGTTTTTTTTTCGTGGCAAAAATTACATTAGATGATGCTGTTTTTTTGTGTTGCAGGCAGTAGATGTAGAGAATATGCATGTATTGCACCATTATGATGTACACAAGTTATGTAATCTTATTCTGGGAAGTGATAGGTGGGAAGTGTCCCAGTTCCTTTTAAATTGAAAGTTGTCAACAAGAGACAAGTGCATTTATCGACATCAAGCTGTGTTTGAATGGGCTGCGGGGGACAATGCTATCAGAAGGAAAACATCATACTTTTGATGGTTTAACCGAAATCCCAAGGCCACCCACCGGTTGGATGTGGGTGTTTCCGAAAATGGTGGGTTTCCCCCCCAAATCATCCCATGTAGAAATAGGGTTTTCCATCATTTTCACCATCCATTTTGGGGTGTTTCCCTATTTTTGGAAACACCCAGCATATTCCAAAACCCGGGCCGTAAACTCCATGGGATTTCAAGTCACCGTGGACCCCGGAAACAACTGAGACTCAGCCTTCCAGAGGCGCCTGTCATCTCCTTGCCGTTGGCAACTCGGACTCACGGATGATTCTTCACTGGGAGGGTAAAAAAAACATGTTGCTCTTATATTTGTTTATAGCTTGTGTTTTAGATTGTATACGGGTGTGTTTCTAGTTATATATATATATATACATATATATATATATACATGTTTGGCATACATGGTTTAAATTCAACAACTTTTGATAGCATGGGGAGACCTATTTGTTAAACGATACCTTTACACTATCGTTGATTTGCAGAAAAAGCTCTTATTGGTTTAGATTGAATCATGATTCAAAGTAGTGAAACTGGTAGATTGGAATATGAAAAAACCAGTGTGATCAAATCTCAAGCTGATCGTATCATGGCGTCACTGAGGGTATAGGGTCACAAAGGTTGCAAAAAGGCCGCTTTGACCTTTGCCTTTTTGCACTTAAACGTCTAACAGCAAGAAAACATGCTACAAGGAAGTTGGGTATAAGGAAGTTGGATATGAATGGTGTGAACTCTTGATATTGAATATGTGCATATATTTGTTGACTGCAATCGACTTTCTACACTTCATGTATGCTGGACGGTATATCTATGTATTGTGTCAGTGTACCGGCGTACCGGGTAGATGTGTAGGGATTTGTGATGCACTTGTTGGAGTTATGAGCATTTAGAGCTTTGCCATCAATCTCACCGTGGACTCACCTTGTTAAACCAACTTGGAGAGCTGCAGCTGCAGAAACCAACTGAGGAATGTTCTTCCCTCGCTCCCTCTGTGAAGCTGCAGTTGGAGAAGATGTTAAAACCAAGGCCGGTTCAAATCGCTGGAATTTTGAGGTTGTAAGGTAGTTGTAATGGAAAGAAAGGCATGACTGGATGCTCCATTGAAGAATCAAGCAGATGAAACTAAATTGTTGGGGTGCCATGCTTTCCATAAAGATGGAATCATGATTCATCCATCACATCCATCCTACACGAAGCCATCCCTTTGTAAACTTGGAAGTGAAGCCCGGGAATCGAACGCAGGCATTGGCTAGACGAGGACACTTTGATTTTTGTTTCCTGACTGCAATTTGAGGCAAAAATGACGCTCAGTTTTGCGAAGTCCTTTTTTTATGACCAGATCATTATTAGTTGTCAGCATGTTGTCAGCTTTGGTTGACATCTCATACCTGAAGTCCAAACCGTTTTGTTAAAGATTTGATAGATATTACATGATATTACTATGTTGTGGACATGTTTTTCAACGTTGGATGGTTTTTTGACCTCAGGAAATTCCATGGGACATTGAAGAAGATGGACTTCTGTACCCAACTTTGGAGCTTATGGCGTTGGGAGACACCCAGTGCGGCGTTTGGTGCTTCAACAGGCAAACGTTTGGTTTCACCTAGCAGATAAGGTCAAATTGCCGGTGTTTCATAGGTGGAAAAACTGTGAATAGATCTCTGCAAAGATCAACAACCATGGGTCAAATTGCTGGTGTTTCCATAGTGGAATACCATCAACAACCATGACCTGTGAGGGATTTTCGTTTTTGTTTCCGCCCCCGCAGCTGCTTTTGGTCCGTTCCTTTCGGTTCTGTCAGCAATGGAGCCATCCATTGGCTACTGGGCAGATTGTGTGCAGTTGAAGCTGAAGACATGACGCAACAGAACAGATTGGAAGTATTGTACGCAATATGTGTACTTGGCAAGTATTCCTCCATCACGTTCCTCATGATTTATTTGCTGTGAGTATCTAAGATCTATGTGAAGAACTAACTGTAATTATTTGGAAAAAACCTGGGTGGATTTACCCAGTTGTGACTGAAAACTTGCCCAGTTGAGTCATCAGAGTGCAATCCAATGGAAGCACATCAAATACATCCCAAGTTCAGTGAATCTGTCCATTGTTCGCGAGTAGAGCACGAGACTTGCAATCCTTAAGTCCAATATGGACGTGGGATGATCTGAGATGCATTGAGATGTTGTTTTGATTTCCGCAAACAATTTCAGGAACATTTAAGCATGACAATCAGATACACAAGTTTAACTGTCAGTGTTGGAGGAAGGAGTTCCTTACAAGGCCATGCGTCATTATCCACCACGAATAGCTAGTAAGTATTGATGTTAAATATATGTTTGTTTCATTTTCCACATCTCTAAGCTTTTAAGTTCATTCAAAACCTTCAAGGACTGGTTTCCCGAGAAAATGAATCTCCTTAAGATGGGAAATGGTTTCCCTGTCTTTGGCACTTGGGGCTGAACATTGTGCCAAACTAAGGTTTTTCCAGCTCCGATCGCTGGCGGTACCATGGCTACCCCGCCATGGTTACCCCATCAGGTTGGTGTGGGTTGGGGGGGGTTTATGGCTTGAAGGTCATGATAGTCTCAGAGATTTAAATGAACTCCTAAGAATCTTTCCAACAGATCATGTGAAACAGTTGAAGTTGACAACTTTAGGCTTCTATATATACACATTATATATGGGATGTTTCTTGTTTTGTTTGGCTGAGTGTTTTTAATGGTTCAGGAGCATTTGTTTGGACCCTAGAGTTTTTCCACTTGCAGCGTTGTTCTATCTACAAGGTTGACGCCGACTCAATTATTTGTATCACTCGTTCCCAAACCAAGTGTATCTTCCCAAAGAATGCTGATGTTCTTTCCCATCGCAAATAATGTCAAATGACATAGGCTTATATTGAAGGTTATTGTTCAAATCAAGGCACGGATGAAGTGCCAAAATGCAGAAATGTGAAACTGCCGTCAGACAAAAGACACATGGTTGAGTGCGTAAACGTGGCCATCATTACCTCAACAGATGCATATGGAAGTCATGACTTGAGTATGCCATCCTTTCAAGAATGTTAGATTATGGACATGGTGTGAGTGAATTATAAGCGATGTCAAACGACCTCACCCAAGAAGTAGTTCGGTAAGGAAATCATGTTTCAATCAAAAAGCAACCATTGCTGAAATATGATGTGCCCATGGCATGGTGATATGCCGGTGATATGGCAGCTTGACACACGCTCCCATAGGACCATCCAGAAGACGGATCCCAATGGAGGTCAACATCAATGTCCCCGCGACCATAGCTGCTGGGTTTCTTTTTGTTTTGGGGCTTGGCAATCTGATTTTGCCAAAAACACCTCGCTCGGCTTAAATTTCTTTGGACTGCATGGTACCTTGATGGTTTGGTTGTTGATTCACAAGTTTTTCAGCAGTTGATGGAGTGAATTATATTGAAAACACTGTTGGTTGTTTCCACTATGCGCATGGCCTGAACAAATCGGGCACCTCTGAGAAGCTCCGGGCTGATCCCGCCGTTTTTGTTGATTTGATGTCTAGAACAAACAAACTCAATGGAACCTGAAAATAAAGTGCCTGGAAAAGGAACGTCCATTTGGAAACCATTATTTGGAGGTTCCATGTTAAATTTTTGGGGGGTTGTATATTGAAACATGTAGGCATTAGGTGTCTCCTTGCCAGCCAGCCCGCCGAGGCTGGTCTATCAGCCTTGACCGTGGCACGACAGCGACGGGTGACTCGTAGAAAACGATGCGGAGCAACCCTGTGAAACGAATGGAATGGTGGAGTACAAAATCCCATGCCAGGTGGTGGTTTCAAACAGTGCTTATTTTCACCTCGAAAATTGGGGAAGATTCCCAATTTGACGAGCATATTTTTCAAATGGGTGGGAAAAAACCATCTACTACTGTAGCATGAATTTGCCATTCTTTTGGTAGTATGGTGGAATGGGGTTTGCCAGGGAAGTCTGAATCCACTGCAAGGTCCCTCAGCTGGGACGTCGAGCCGACCCCTCCGATTTGGAAAAGGTGCGACTTGTTCTGTTCACTGGGAGTGTTGGACATTGGAAAAGCAAACTGGAGTGATTGTTACATTTCCAAAAGTCCAGGATACGTATCTTACCGATTCATGACATGTGTCTTTATAGTAAAATTTTTAATATTTTCACTCATTCACAGGTCTGTGGCATGGTAGAATAAACAGCATCGCGGATTCTCAAAGTTTTCAAGCCTTATTTGCCCGCCAATGTTTCATCCTCATCCCGTTATGCATACTAGAATATCTCACGACAATGTATTCAAAGAAACTCAATATATTGAATGCATAGATTTATATAATAGTTGTACATATATGATTTTTCATTGCTAGTATGATTTTGTAAACACGTGACATTCTGTGACCTTAAACCCCCCTAGATATGTCATCGCCGTCATTGGCATCATCAGCATCATCATCATCATCATCATCATCATCATCATCATCATCATCATCATCACATTCTTTAAACATGTGTTCCCTGCAGATGCAAATATGACTACAGACTATATTTAGTGATTTGATTTTGTATCATGCTCGTACGTAGTACCCCCCCATACAACTAACATGACAATGGAAAATCACCATTTTGAATAGGAGGTACATCTTCAACTGGTTGGTTTTCCATCCTCATGTGATTTTTTCTGGGTGTAATATACTAGTAACAATAGTAAATACCATTTGAGCCCCCCAAACCATGAAATATCAACCATGAATATTTACCATAAAAAATATCCATAAATATTGGCCACCTAAAAACCCATTTTATTTACCATAAAAACCCTCTAAAGATGTAGGTTTGGGTGGCCCATGGTAGTCACAAATTACTGCAACCGCAGGAGGCTGCCCGCATTCGTGCGGAAGCCTTAGCCTTAGAGGAGGAACAACAACAGCAACGACGGGAACAGCGTGCCTTAGCAGCGTGGGATTTTGTTTGAGAAAAAGTTGTGGTTAAACTCAAAAAAACAACAAGGTGAAGAAGTTCCACGGTTGATAGAAAATCACACTTTGGTTGTTTTGTTTGTGTGTTTTTTTTGTTTTGTTGTGTTGTGTGTTGGAGATTTTGAGGATGATGAGATGAAAAATGGTTTGAAGAAAAGGTGAGCCTGTGGCTGAAAGTGCAGAAAAATGGCAGATGACCGTAGCTGGTCAATCTTCCGTAGAGATGTTTGATGTTTGTGTAGGAAACATCTTCCAACAGCACCTATTTCAGCCTGCGCAGAAGTTACTCACCGTTCGAGTCCTTGTTTTTTTGTACCAAGGAGCTCTTGAATGGACTGATGGACAGTGTCCTGGTTGTATTGAAGCTGTGCAGATGTTTGTTTGGTATATCGGTCTATTTGCTGATCAAATTTGTAGATTCTGGAAGCATTCTGAAGTTGATCCATGTGGCGACGGAGTCAAAGACTTGATGCTGGAAGTTGTGACAACAGCCCCTGTTGTCACATATCGAGTTTCCCTATAGTATAGCATTGACGTTGCAACTTTTGTTTCTACTGATTTTGTGTCGATGGCAAAAACTGCGAGTGTTTTAGAGTGATAATATGGAGGACTGCTACACAGACGAAACATTTTTGTTGCAAGAAAGTCAACACAGTGAGTAGTTTGGGCCAATTTTTCACTACTTTCATCATACACTACATGAAATTCCCTCGGAGGCGTTGTGTTGTCTTGGATGCATGGACAAATGGATCAACGTAAAAATGTTGCAACAACAGATCTCCAGGAAACACTCAAATCATGAGGATCATAAGGGATAAGATAGGCAATCGCTCATAAAATTGAATATATCCAAACATGTCGAAACATGCGCAGTTTCTCCACGAAAATTCATCTCTTAAGGAAAACTTGCTCAGTGGCTCAATTACGATTGAAGCTTCAGAAGGAGGAAAAGGTGGACTTTAGTGAGAACGAGGTGGATCTATTCCACCGGGGTTTGGTGAAGATGTGGTGAAAATCCTACTGTTGATGGTTCCGAAATCCGTCGAGAAAACCAGTTGAGGTCCCATAATTTAGGGGATTTTATACATCCCCGGTGGTTGTTTGGGATTTCTGAACCATCACAACAGTAGTAAGATGGTTGAGTATCTTTCACATTTCTGGTGAGTTCAGAGGATCGACAAAAGGGTTAGCATTGTTGCTTTCTAGCCGATTTTTGTCGGGGGCTGAGGGTAAACAGAGTCTTGCACCTTAAATGACGAAAAATACAAAGACCTTGGGCGACATTTTGTGAACTGCGCAGGTCCGAGATTTGCTAGACTCCAAAACAGCTTCAACAGCTACTGGGCTTGGTTCGAAATCGCCCAACAAAAAAAGCCGACCCAGTGGGAAGATGTTGACATCGGTGACGTGACAACATATTCATGTCCAGAAAATTACAGGATATTGAGAGATTATTGATGCTTTTTGATAGGACTTGCCCCAGCCCTGCCAGCATGTGCTGAGTTGTTTTAATGATTGAAGCCATTCATGATTGCAGAATCTATCAGCGAAGACAGACCCAAATCAAAACAGTGAAGGACTACAACAAGCAAATTGATAGGTATGAAGCACAACCCTCCTAACGACGGCAGCGACGGCAGCAACAGCCACAACCAAAACCACAACAACCGCAACAGCCACAACAAACACAACAATGAGATACAATGAGCAGGACCAAGACCACAACCACCACGACAACAACTTTTGAGTAATAAAACATTTACATACATTTACAGTTTTTATGTACACAGCTGGTAGTTGCCAATACGTGTTTCTTTACGGCAAGTTCAGCGTACTGTTACTGATGTTTCTTCTTTTGTACATGTTCAGTCACTAACCCGTCACAATGATACCTTTTTTCACTGTAAATCAGAAGAAAACTGGGTGGTGGTTTCAAATATTTTTTATTTTCACCCCTATTTGGGGAAGATTCCCATTTTGACTAATATTTTTCAAAGGGGTTGAAACCACCAACCAGTTGTTGTTTAAAGATGTTGTTGTCACGTGCCTCAGATCCGTTTTGATCTTCCTGACACCGTTTTTTCCAAAGAAAAATTGGATCACATCAATGGTGTGCGCCTCAGGAGAATCTAAGCAGAGAAGAATTTGAGGTGAAACTCAAAATGTGCCATGGCTGGCATGGTGGTAGACTGGCAGGTGGCTGTTACCCTCCAGGGAAACTAACATTTTTCCCCCCAAAAATGGCATTTTGAGTCGATGATTTTCCCAACTTCCCGTTTGGTGGGATATGTTAATCTCCTGGAGGGTAGTCGTTTTTGGTAGTGGAAACCACATTTTCTGCGATGTTTGTTTGGCTGTCCAAAAGCATCAGTATTTGGAACGATTTTTCGTCATGGCTCCAACAAAGCTGATGTTTGTTGGCGTCCATAGTAATGGTAACCACCAGCCTTTGTATGTGATCCACAAGTACCAGCAACCAGACTGATGGTATGTTAACCTGGTACGGTTGTTTCCTAATGTTTCCTTGTTGAGACTCTCAGGAACCACCTGGGGTTTTTCCCCCAGTTGTACCAAGGTTAGTCTCTGCCAAGAAGGAGACAGCACGAGCATTAGAAGCCGTTGCACTGAGAGAACGAGAAAAAGAGGCACCGGGGTTGGGTGGTTTGGTAGTTTGGTAGTTGGTGGTTTGGGGAGGTTCTTTTCACCTATGTGTCCTCTTTTTTCAAGAGGCTGGATTGGCATCATTCTGACAGGACATGAGAATAGACTTCAAGCGTCCTAGGGTGCTGCACTTCTACAGTACATGGATGTTTGTTGTCTTTGTTTGTGTTTGGGAAATGGGTGTGTTATTAAATCTGAGTTAGGTTAAATTTCATGAACTTGTCTACCTTCATATTGATGAACTCCTCTCAACGTGTGCCGCTACATTGAGAGGGTTGAATCCATCAATCATAGAGTCAGTCCAGAGAGGTTGTGAAGTTGGCCCAGGTACTGAGTAGTCCCAATTTTATGTGTTTGTCCATCGACTTTCTTGCACAAGTCTCGAGATTCTATCTGTATTATTTCAAAAATATCTTAACATACTTCCTTCTTTTAAGTAAAGGAACATTCGTTCTTAAAGAAAGCAACAAGTATAGTTTGAAGTTCCTAGGCGCCATGCCCCCCCTTGTCAGGCGCAAGTCGCGTCTATGAAAGAAGAGCTGGGGAGTGTTTTTGCCAGCGAGGTGGATGGGGAAGATTCTTAGCTGGAAATCCGGTGGCCACTTCCTAAGGCTATATATGGGTGTTTCCAAAAATAGGGGTACCCCAACATGGATGGTTTATAATGGAAAACCCAATTAAATTGGATGATTTGGGGGTACCATCATTCTAGGAAACCCCCATATATATATATAATTACATACATATTGTTTCTCAACAGGTACCCCCCAAAGGCTCCTATGTTTGCTCTACTGCTGTGAATTGTTCAAAATTGTGTAGTTGCTTATTATATACAGCTTCTTATTTCATGTATGTACGTATTGGTGTATGTGAGCATGGTTGCTTGTTGTGAGCTGTGTAGACACCTCATTGGTATTTGTACAATACAATTGTTGCGCAGAGAAAACAATAGTGCGAGGGATGCTGGGATGACTTGCAGTATTGGTATATATAGTAAAATAGGGAACAGGTGGATAGGTAGATGCAGAACTATCCAAGCACGCCTGCTGAAAGAATTTATACGATATTTGTTGCGGCTATGTCAGGTTGCTACAACGCACAGACAAGTAAGTACAAATAGACACACCTGAAGACACTGTGATTACATTCTCTCCACAGATCTTTTGTCTATTTAGTGCTAGTTATACAACTATAGTGATTTAGCTATTCGCATCTAACCAGTTCCCACCACCCATCCAGGTGTCCTCACAATTCTGAGATATCTCACAATCATAGTTGCTGTTGTTCTTTTTTTCCCGAGAATAAGATAATGTTCGAACCTTGAGTACATAGATCCTTTTGCGATCCTTTGGGCGCAAATTGCTAGACCAAGCTGTTGACTTGATCATCGTCGAAAACACCTCAAGGGTTAGTACAGCTTCTGGGTCGATCGCGGGATGAATTTCCGCAACATCCCGGAACCTCTTGTCCACATAGACCAGGCTTGCTACAGTACTCATACGGTTTGTGAACTTTCTTTATTCATGTCAGGTTAGCTCCACTGTACATGCGTACATATGCAGCGAACCTCAGTAAGTGCACTCAAATTGTTTGGACCCTGCTTTGAGGACCGCAGCTTGGGCACCAGAATCGTTGCTTGGGTCTAGTTTTAAAGATGCTTGGGGTAGTCGTTGACGTTGTTGTTGTTGTTGTTGTTGTTGTTGTTGATGTTGTTGCAAGCTGTTGTTACTGTTGTTGTGATGGAGGGCGTCCTGTGGAAAAGTGTTTTTGCAGGTGTTTTTTGTTTGCAGCATTGAGGATGGTGATAAGTTTGTCCAGTGTAATCATGTCATTTTTTGTTTGAAGGGAAGAAAGTAGAATGCCAGATCGAATAAAGGGGAGTCCCATTGGCAGGAAAAAACGGTTGCCTCTTGTTACACACATATAGATGCTTTGTGATCAGACCTCACAAACGTTCACAAACTATTCCAGTGGACCACTGGCCTCATATATAGAATTCAGTATTGCATTTTCTTGCCGCACCTGGGATACCTGAACACTCTCAGAGGTTGCCTCCTTGGTTTACATTCTGCCGCTCATGGATGGCTTCCAATTTGGTTTGCCATTGCTTGTCACTTGCTGGAAGGGCGAGCATGGGTGGGCTCAGGATTAAGACGTAGGAACAATTCTTGAAAGTTTGGAAGCAAACCAAGTCTTTGTTGGAAAGCATGTTCCAACTCTACATGTTTCCGTTTGAATGTAAAACATGCTATGGTGATATATTGCATGCGAGAGTCCGAAACTTGCGGTGGGTTTCCAAAAAGACCTTTCAGGGTCAATGTGTTTCTTTGTTTTTGGTTGGACGTGTGAAGGGTGTTATTTTCGTTTGCACGGCATTATACAGTGCTCCAGCCCGCAACTGTTCATCGCTGTACTTTTCGATTCCAACTGATAGACTCAAAGGATGCTGTTCATGAACACAGTACATTTTGTATGGATAGATGTAAAATGGAAAGAGCTAGTAATAGTAGTAGTAGTAGTAGTAGTAGTAGTAGTAGTAGTAGTAGTAGTAGTAGTGGTAGTGGTAGTGGTAGTAGTAGTAGTAGTAGTAGTAGTAGTAGTAGTAGTAGCAGTAGTAGTAGTAGTAATGTAGTAGTAGTAGTAATGTAGTAGTAGTAGTAGTAGTAGTAGTAATGTAGTAGTAGTAGTATGTAGTAGTAGTAGTAGTAATGTAGTAGTAGTAATGTAGTAGTAGTAGTAATGTAGTAGTAGTAGAAGTAGTAGTAGCAATAGTAGAAGAAGTAGCAGTAGCAGTAGCAGCAGCAGCAGCAGCAGCAGCAGGAGTAGTAGTAGTAGTAGTAGTAGTAGTAGTAGTAGTAGTAGTAGTAGTAGTAGTAGTAGTAGTAGTAGCAGTAGTAGTAGTAGTAGTAGTAGTACAAAGTAGTAGTACAAAGTAGTAGTACAAAGTAGTAGTACAAAGTAGTAGTACAAAGTAGTAGTACAAAGTAGTAGTAGCAGCAGCAGCAGCAGTCGTTGAAATTTTGTTTTCTCTATGTCATGGAGAGACTAAAGTTCCCAAAATCACATCATACCTCACTTTCGTGACACAACGTGAGGAAATCTTCCCCGCAGCTGTGCCTTTTGCGACCCGGAATGATTATGGATGGGGAGGCAAAAAATCGTCTCGAGCAAAGTATTCAACTTGCCTTGTCTGCGGTAGACATGGCAGTACAATACTATCACTGTCAAATATGTTATGTATGCCAAGCCATGTGATAGTGGGAAATTGTTTTTTTCTCTTTTCCTTTGAAGTCCATGTTTTTTTCCACGTCCATGACAAGGCGCCATTGCATCAGAAGTACGCAAAAACTGGATATGTTTACGTATGACTCAATTAGCGATACGTTTGATATATCAAATTATGTTGGTTAGACTAAGACCAAGATTCAGGATACAGCAATACTGTTGATGGTTCAGAAATCCCAAACAACCACCGATTGGATGTATTTAAAACTGTGAAAATAATGGGATATTTACCATATCAGCTAGTGATGGCTGGATTTCTGAACCATCAGCAGTATTTCCAGGGCAGGCGTGGAAGGCACTCTCCCGTAACTCGGCCTTGGTTGATCATCCCACTAGTCACTAGATCATTGCCGTAAAAGGCTACCAAACTACTCGCCATTTGGCATAGCTTCCGGGCAAGTGCCATGTATAAGTTGAAGAAGGTGATATAGGAATTCTAACTTCAACATGGCTTAGTAATCAATTCCTGTACTATCCTGGTCCTAGTCACTCATTGAAGTGGCCTAAGGTGAAGCTCATTTTTCCCTTGCTGATGCTGAAGAACTCCATCCCTTTCGGCACCTTCATCTTCCTGACCGAACTGGGAAGGTTTTTTTTTATTTGGGCGTTTTGGGGATGTTAAAGTTGGGTCAATAACTGTGAAATCCAAGGCTGATAGTGACTTTGGGTTTTCTCAACCTTTTTTGTTGGTTTGTTTTGAAGACTCAACAGAATTGAGAGTCAGCCGGATTTCTTACAGTAATTATTAATTCTCTATAGCAGGAACTTCCTTTATGTCCCGGCATTTTTGTGCAGTTGGGGACCCCAATGATATGGAATGTGCAAGGTTGTAAGTTACCCTTCATGGTTTGGCGCTTGGCAGGTTCTAAAAGATTCAACAACTGTTTCCTTGGGATTTGAAGTTCCCACGGTTGATGGAAGTTCAGGTTGGTAGTTTATCCAATTGTTTACAGGGTTTTATACATCCCAGCTGGTGCAGGAATTCTTCCATCAACAGTATGAGATCATCATTCCTCAACAAATCTCTGGGGGAAACAGGATTCTTTTCCAAGCGCAAGCACGGAATGGAGACCTCCCACAGATCTTGCGCTTCAATTTGGCACAAGCAGTCGGGAAGTCAGCTGTACACATCCAATCTACGTTGCACATGGGGAGACCATCAAGCATTTAAAAGGAAGATTGTAGGGTAACCTTCTCAGTGTTGGAAGAGTCTGGAAGAGCTTTGATTGAAATTGGTAAAATATCACTTCTCCCTGCTGTAACCCTGCCGGCCTTTCTTGGAAGATATCCAAACACATAGTGTCCGAATCGAAAAAAATATAGCCATGCAGTCAAGACTTTGACACAAAACGTAGTGACGTCGCTTTCAGACTCGATTCGCAAAGACATTCAGGTGGTTCTGGATGTCTTATTTATTATCCCGGACTTCTTCATGTCGATCCTTGTCACCAACGTGCCCATCAGAAGTCGCAACAATAGCTGTAACAGTTTTGCGTTGGAAACATGAACTTGGCAAGATATATAGTTTGTGTGAAACCCAAGCATTTTATGTCAAACTGGTTCTTCAAGACTATATTTTGATTTTAATTTGTTTTGTGCAGATGTACTACTAAATAACTTTCTCGGTTTGAACCCTCGGGATTGACGTTGGTCCATTGAGGATCATCTCCATGGATTTGCTTCTCGGCGAATGGAATGTGTTTCTGATTGTTTCAACCAGGATCAATTGGTGGTCAGATGTTTTTTTTTCGTCCCCCGAAGCCTTGCAATTTGAGATGCCCTCCAATCAGGCTGGTTTTGGTCGATACGATTTATTTGCAGTGAGTTTTTTTTACAATGTGGCTCTTTAATGATGTAAATGTCAGCTGGGGTACGGCCCAGCCCTGTAAATGTCAGCCACGTTGCTTCGTGGAGTTATAATGTTCGGAATCACAAGATCTTCATATACCTACAACATACCTGAAGAGGCCGATATACGGTCTACCAATTGTGTTCTCACCCTTGTCCATGTCATCTCTGAAACTTTGAATAAAGCATGAATTGGAATCTCTTTAGCATTCTGATTCAATTCCGGTTAGCATATGTTAGTTACATCCGTGAGATGCTGTTCACAAATGAAAATCATATACATCCAAAATGATCCAAATAATTCCAAATATGTAATCTTTGACTTTCACCAGTTGTCATGTGTGATGTAAGGCCAACAAGCTCATTGGTCGCCCTTTTCGTCCTCCTTTTTGGCGTCACTCGAATACATGGTGGATTCGCTCGTGGATTGGAGAATCAACCCAAACAGTAACGAGTTCCAATACATCAAGGAGGGTTCTTCTTTAAGAAATTCAACTATAAATATACAATGTATATATATATATATTATGTGTTTGAATATATATATATATATTTATATTTAAATATATATTATACAAATATGCTTTAAGTTCTGGATGACCGCCCAGGCGATCCATACCTCCGAGCTAGGTCTGTATCCCATGATACAGACCTTTGACCCAGTCTATTATGCTACCGTTTTTGAAAGAGCGTATCCTCCTGGCATTCGGTACGACTGGCTAAAGGGTTGATGAAGTTGATGAAGAATTCTTCATGTCAGCGTTCTGTTGTCTTGAAAGTGGCTCCAAACCATGGAAAGCGATATTGTGAACTACCCAAAAGCGATACCTATTGCAGTACCTTGAAATACAACTAGTTCATGTATGTTTGCATGCCGAGCTTGGAATGCTTTCATGATATTTCATTGTCGCAGCTATTTATAGATTATATGGTGCCTACGGTAAGCCAAAAGCGACACCCAAAGCGATGCCCTTATTGAGACGATATAGTCACGGAAGAACATTTCCCAGTTTCGTTGTAATCACAACCCCCTCATTCCAATGAACCTTCTGAAAAACCTTTGATGCCTGAGTATCATTGGATATTTTGAAAATAGTTGTTGGGTTGGCGGTTGAGGCTTGAACAAATCCCGTAATTCCATATCAAAATGTTCCAGTGTGACACTTCTCCAAAATGATTCAAACACAAACATTTCAAAAGCATCAAATCAACGGCATGACTCTGTTGGGTTTGCTGTGCCTCTGCGAAGCTCCAGTTTTTCGCTGAAAACGTCGCTTCACGGAATGTGTCACACGTTGGTGAGCTATATTTGTTCACCACTTAAAAATCATGATTCAAGGACGATGTTTCCCACCACCGGTGGCCATTTTTTCCATTTTTTGGGGTTAAAAAAAACATCTTGGGCATCTTGAAAATTTTGTTGAAGGCCATATTTGCCATATATTTTGATGCCATTTTTGTTGAAGGTCATGGTCTACTCGGTGACCCTCACGTTGCTGGGAAAGGTGCCAGTGTCTCGGCTTTACCCATTTAGGAGGGGCAAGAAAAAAGTGCAAGGCAATGATGGGAGGTATTATGGTGGAGTTTTAATATTTATTTATATATATAAATGAGTCTATGAACAGCACGTTTTTACATGCAAGTCAGCCAGTTGTTTGTCATTCTTCCGCAAATGTACCATACATCCGGTGTTGCAACCTTTTTTCCAAGGACGGTTTGGGTGGTATCTCTGTGTCTTGGTTCCAAATCGCCGATTGCCTGGAGGGAAACATTTGCGACGAGTATGATATTTTTTTGCTAGAAACATGTGATCAAAGCTAAACGTTTTTGGGCATGTCAAATTGTCAAAGATGCAGGGGCCCAATGTGCTGCATGGAAAACTTGAGGTCGGAAAGTGACCCAATTTCCTCATGAATGCACTGGTAATTTTTGGTGTCATAGTACAACTATCTCGGAAACTATGATTTAGGATTTACAGGTATCATCAGGTACTTTTACGAGCCATTGCCTTACAAATCAAGTAAATTACAATGAATCTTCTTGTGCGCATCAGATTGACAACATCTAGGGATTTTTTTTCAAATTTGTTCACTCCCATTCTTGATGTTTGATTTTTACATAGCAGGACACCTATTTACTGTAACTGAACGTTGAGGGTTCGTTCCGTTTGGCCCACACCTGAATCTCTCTTGAGGATATGACAAGGCGGAACCTGGGACGTGGATTCTGAGGGCTCAACTGCTGATTCCAGACGTGAAAAGCATGGCAAGAAATTCGATTAATGCAGAAGTTACCAATAAACTTCCCTGATGGTGCCCTGATTACCCAGTCATATGAGTGGCAAAGCTCAACGATTTTTTCATAGGAATGTGATGTTTCTGTTCCAATCACAGTATGGTACTAAAGGTGACATTCCACCTTTGCGAAAATGCCAACAGAAATCATAAGGGACCTTGGTGTTGTCCAACAGACGTTTTCTGGACCATCCAAACCAACAAATTCTTCCGATCCAACGCCGTTGACAGACTTGAGTTCAAGTGTGTTTGCTGCATATCAAAAACTAGGTGGAAAGGTTTCCTTTTCCCCACTTTGGCGTCAAGAATCCTGAACAAAAACTGTTACTTCCATTCGTGCAAGGTGTAATTAAATTCATGTTCATGGTGTTTGGAATTAAATGCTAAGGTGCATGAATAGACGAGGAAACAAGTCATTGGATATATGAATCGAAAGATGTGTACGGATGATGTACATTACATTCAGCGTTTCCCTTGAAAGATTTGAAAGGCTTTGCGCGTGCTAAGTTGTAGACTCTTCTTGGACAGATCAAACGCCATTCGTTTGACACAGAAACCATCACGTGTCAGTGCCTCCGCCGGTACGAAAGATTGGAGAAAAAAGCCGAGTGAGATGGGGAAACATGCGCAAAAGAACACCTGATCAGTGGGATTTTCAGGGACCCCCAATGGGAAGCTTACCATAAGGGGGTCCCATTCTTGGGGGTCCCTGAAAATACCCTTGACCTAACAGGGTCTCATGGTGATTTGTCCATGTTGTTTTTCATTAGCATCCAGCAGACTGTGACCTTTGTTACATAATGACATGTCACTATTGACATTGAGATGTGGTTTTGCAGCGAAAATAATGGTCTGACATGTGAGGCATAATAAAGCACAAGCCGCGATTTTTTGAAACTTGCAGACATCAGAGGTTGGATGTTGGGGGCTCCAGCAATACACCAAGATTTGACACAGCAATACGGTTTTCGTATTCTTTGTGTTTGATCGAGGTCAGGTGCTGAAGATGCTACCCTTCGGCAGAGGCTTTCCGGAGAAATATGCCTGAGGGATACCATGTGTTACGAGAATCAACTGGTTTATTGGATGAATGGTTCCACAGTATCATGTTGATCTTGGTTGTTTTTGGCGGCTCTTTTGTTTTCTTCATAGATTTTGTGTTGATGGCTCTTTTTGGTGTGAGAGTCAAGAGTGACTGGGTGTGCTGGAGACTTTGAGAGTAAGATGTGGATGAGTGTATAATAGTGTACAGTATAGTTTTTTGCTGGAGTTGGAAGAGGAAGCTAACCTTCATGAAACAATTGAGGGTTTATGTTGCTGATCTCATGACCTTTGTTTCCCGATGGATTTGGAAAGATCTTCAGATGCTCCAGTACCATTGGCGCATCTTTATGAAGGGAACCCTATTAAGCTTCATTATGCACTGTTACAGTGGTGCTTCTGACACGTACAGACTGGTCAGTTGTACAGCCGTGTTGATTGGCGATAAGCTTGAAAGTTGAAAATGCAGTGTTGCAGTGTTTAGGCAAGACCCAAGTTTTAACTATTTCCCTCCCCAAGTTTTACCTAAACATGATGGGTTTCCAAGTAAGGAATCTCCTATTCCTTCTGGTGCCATTTTCAGGTTCTATCTTAATCTTCAGGGGTGTACTTTCCCTAAAACCAATGGCAGCAGCGGCAACCGCCAACCATACGAACCCATTTGCTACCCCACTTTGAAGAATGCTCACGGGTTGCAATGTGTGCAACCCGTGCCGGCATTATTCATCATTTTATGTCCTATGTATTTCTTTACTTTACTGGAAAGTTGACCCTACTTGCATGGCCCGGCCCTCTTTTGCTAGTATTTTCAAGCACTGTGCAGGCAACAAAGTAGATGTAACAACTAGTTTTTTTCTCAAATTGTGATGCTTGCCCCCCTTCGAGGATGCAACCTAATCGACAATCACATCCAACCGTTTTCACCACCAACCTGGGGTCTCTTTTTTCAGACCTACCAGGTTGGAAGTTGCCCTAGAAAGCAACCATGCGGCAGATCCTTGGCCCCCCCCAATCCAATGGATATGGATGACAGGTTCCAGCAATACAGCCTACCCTTGCCTGTTGGTGGTTGCATCCAACCTTGCACTGGACTGTACCCAAACCCCAACCCAATTTCGGTGTAGTTTTTTACATTTACTATTGTGGCTACTGGACTGGGTGTTTGACCTTTACTATGACGAGGCAATTCTATAATTACTACTACACGGCGTTTTTTTAAATTCCAATAGTCCAATAGAGGTTGCGTTGACCATTCTTGGATCCCTCTTGATGATCCAGATACCAAAGGTATCGGTGTTGCATTCAGAACTCTCAATTGCTTTTTTCCCATATTAGAATAGGAACTGATCGAACTTGGATTGGAACTCACGATGCAAGATGCAACAAAAACTCATATACGTGTCGCAATATGCATGTTTCAGAATAACATGTTCAGGTGGCTCCTTTGTTTCAAAAACCAGTCGATTTCGAAGGGAGCTAGACACAAAACAAGAGAAAGGAAGGCAACTCCTCTCAAGCAATTCTCCCCTCCAACTCGGGCAGTGAAACTTTTGCAATCTTTGCTTGGCACATCTTAGGTTAGCCTTATTCAATTAGCTCCTTTGAGTTTAGTGGGATTTTACATGAAACCCACGAAATTGTGGTTCTAGGACACCCAGGAGCCTAGAATTCACAGCGTCAACATGACGCAGAGAGTGACTGATATGAAACCCACTAAAAGTTTCAACATTTTAGCAGGGTTTTCCCTAAGGTTTGCCATCATTTGAAAAAGCCCAAGCCCGGGTTGCCATCAAGGAACAAGATCTGCTGCAACCTCCAGCAGGTCCGCACCGACACTTTCAGGCTTTGCCGAAGAAATGGGGACACGTGATTTCCACGGATTTCGCCAGCGGGTTGACGCCACCTATATTTTTTGAGGTTTTTTTTGTTCAATATCTAGAATGTGTGATATTAATGTTGTCATCAGGAAGACCACTTATATACTTATACTAGAAGTTCGGCTTTGTTGGAATGGAATGGTCAAGAAGAAAGCAACAGCTTGAGCAACTGTGATTTGGAATTTCTTGGTTGCTTTTGAAGATGTTATCCCAAATTACTCAGGGTCTTCAATAGCATATTTTGGGGCATGGAGTTTGCACTTGTTGACTGCGGTAGGTCAAGCTTCAACATGCTGCAGTGCAGCTTTTGCGCAACGAAAGGCCACTGGGGAAATGGGACTCAGCCTAAGGATGGCCCCTTCAGTTTTGTTGCCAAGCTAGAGTCTCAGATATGGTGCAGCAACACGTTGGATGATCTCGTAAGCTGGTTTTCCTGTGGTTTTTCTTTGAAACTATCATATCTCCATAGGAAAATGACACGCAACGTAATATCAACAGATCATGGCGCAAGGTGGTGAGCCTTGCATATCCTGAAAACGTGAGGCCGTTGCTGGAAGATGAATTGGCTCGTGTTGCTGGCTGAAGGTGCGGCGTTGGATTGCTAGTGGATGCTTCTGCGCAGGGAGACGATGCTAACTAGCTAAGCATTTATCTTTTCCTGTTTATCTATGTATCTATCTTATCCATTCTTATCCATTCTTATCATGTCTTATGCCATCTTATCACATCTTATCCTATATTATCCTATATTATCCTATCTTATCCTAGCCCATCCTAGCTTATCCTAACTTATCCTATCTTATCCTATACTATCTTATCCTATACTATCTTATCCTATACTATCTTATCAATCTATCCATCTATCCATTTATCCATCTATCCATCTATCCATCTATCCATCTATCCATCTATCCATCTATCTATCTATCTATCTATCTATCTATCCATCCATTTTACCATGCAGATATTGCAATTGATGATTATGAATCCGAGGTTGCAAACTCAAAAAGACTCCACCCGATTTGTATTCGCCGTTATCTTGTCGCCCCCGTTTGGCCGCCAAGTTGTTTTAGGGAAATCCAGGCCTTGAGGAAGTTGTCATTGGGGTCGGTCAGAAGCTACGATCATACCACCATGTGTTATGGAGCAAGTGTTGCTCTTCAGTTTTGTCAGGTGTCATCACAGTCTAATGTTTTTTTGTTGTATTCACATCTAAATGTGAATATTCAGTGATCACTAAATTACTCATTTGAGGAGGATCAAACAATGCAAATGTTTGGTAATTTTGAGGGATTTCCCTTACGATAGTGCATTGTTTGGGTATTCCACATGATCATATTTCCCTCCGTACGAGTTGTTTATTTGCAATTCTCTTCAAAGATTTGTGTCCAGCCACAACCCTCCAGGTCCGCCATTTTTCCACCTGCAAAAATTGCAGCAAAAGCGAAGAAAAAATTCGGGCGGCTTAACGTGAGAGTTGACCCGGGTGTCCAATAAACTTCCCTTGAATGGCAATAGTGACACCAGGTGAAGGACCCCCCATAAATAAATTTGTAGTTGAAGTTGGGAAGTGCCCCTTAGTTAAAACCACTTGTGAGTTTGGTGAACCATCACAGGTTCCCAAGAGGGTATTTGTTTTTTTTTCCTGGCAGATATGATCTTCCCACATTGATCGCTTCGTTGATATGCTGTTGATGCTTGGACGTGAACCCCACTTATGAAACAATGTAACAGAGTTTTCTATCAGATGGATTCTGCTGGTTTTTCGACTCCCGACTCCCAACATCATCTTTCCGTTCAAACATACTTGCGGGCGAAAGGTACAGGTGGGCAAAGTCATTTCCAGATTCTAGGTGCTTTCACTCACATCTTGATTCCTATTCGCACTTTGCAAATGATCCCAACTTATTCCAACTAAATATTATGTTCAAGCTGGTTCACACCACCCAGCAGTATTGCAGTGTGTCTGAGTTTTTGTTCAGGCGATCTTGTTATGCAAACAACTCCTCCTAGGAATCTGAATTATATGCAAGGTGTGCCCAAAACTAGCTCAAACTCTCAACAGCAATCATGATCCACCAACAATTCATAAACTGATGAGTTGAAAAAATAGTTTTACGCATGTTCTGATTTGGCACAACTTTCCACTACCTTTGGGGTGAACCTTGGCTTTTTCTTGCAAGGCTTACAACACTCGGGTTTGTGCAGCTTTGGACGGCCGGTGTTGGCTGGAATTTATGAGAAGCAAATAGAGAAAAAGTGCTGCCAGTGCTGCAGGCTGTGGAGATTTGAAAATCAGAGATTCTGGGTGTTTCCAAAAATAGGGGTACCCCAAAAGGGATGGTTTATAATGGAAAAACCTATTATAATGGATGATTTGGGGGTACCACTATTTTCGGAAACATCCTTATGGCTTCACTGACTTCTAAATCGCTAAGATGTCGTTCACTGATCTTCGAATGAACGATTTTTGTGATCCATGATTGTTGTAATACAATATGATGATATATGATGATATATGACTGATCTGTGATCCTAAAAGAGTGGGTACATATTACTACAATGTGACAATAGAATACTAGTACTTGCAGACGATATGAGTTTCAAAGCCTTTGTTTCGTTCCAACGGCGGCATTTCCAGTTTATCAATTTCAATGGGTGCCATCTGACAAGATCTGTTCCAGAATCAACTGACTGGCGTAACCAAAATCGAAAGTCAGCGTGACTTTGCTGCTCAGTGGTATTCAACACAAACAACGAGATAATTGCTGCGACTCTTTTGAAATTTCGCCAAGATGAGCGAAGGACCAAGACATCATCGGCACTGCATCCTATGACGGCTACGTCAAGGCGGGCGACGGCACCAAAGGAAATCCAGCGCCACCCGGTGCTCAATTAAAAACCAAGGTTTGAATCCCTATTCGAAACCTTACAGGTTCATCACGTTACGGTATACCGTTTCTACTTTCTTACCTGCAAGTTTTGACAAAAGATGGGTCATCCTTGAAAAAAACAAGGTCTACTGAAGAGACAGCACAGACCTTTAGCAGACGGATTCAAACTCGTAGACTCCTTGATGCTTGTTTTGCTGTCTTTGTCGTACTTGCTTGGTAAACTAACAAACGATGTTTTTTGGGGGACGCAGGGTCACATCCCCAGCATCATTCAATACCTATATGTTCCATTTTTGGAAATGACATTGACCACCAAAACTCCCACTAAACCTTGCAGTGGGCTTCGATGTCTAAGATATATATGTATATATATGGCAACCTGGAAGGAAGCCACATAAAGTCACCCAAAAATTAGGATTTCGTTTTGGCCAATTTGTTCGGCCGTCAGCTTTGGCGCATCTCCACCCACGAGAGTGTACGTGAGATGTATGCTGGCAAGGCCGGAATGGGTATCCAGTGGATAGTGTTGGGGATTTTTTTGGAGCTTCTGCTAGATTGATGTTTTTAACTTGCTGATGTTGTTTGTTCCAGGCATAGGTTGGGGAGTATTCCCTACGAAAAGCAGATTGTAGCTGTGGTTCAGGATTTGTTTGTCTACCAACTGGAGCACCATAATCAGTTGAGTCTCAGCATTCGCAAATTTACCTTGCCCAGCAATCATCGCATTGATGCCTGTGGTTGTGCTCGTTGTTAGTGTGTCATACTGTTTGAGAATGATTTATGTAAAGATGTGTATGATTGTCCATTCATCATCATGCGATATATGATTGTATAATTATGTAACACTCATGTACACACTTAAATCTACAATTTGTCTACCACAAAATGTTGTTCATGTCGATGATTATAAAACAGATTTTCAAGGTGCAAAGCGGCAAAGTAGTAAGTCATCCTTATATATGGGCACGCATCCATAGGTGTGGCTTGATGTATGTCCTTATCATCAACTGAGACAAGGGGGAAACTGCATCCCGAACAGGAGCAGCTTCTTTATGGTTTAGCTTTTGGACCAGGAGCTAGTAAGGTATGCTGTGTTGGGCGCACTCAGTGACACAAGTTCTGTGGTCGTGAAGGGCTGTTTCCATTTTTGTTGCTATGAAGGCTGCACATCAACCATGACAGGTGGTCAACCTTCAACCACAATCCATATGGGTGTTTCCGATTATTTGGGGGGGGTTCCCCCCAAATCATCCCATTTTTTCATATGGTTTTTTTTTTAAATGAATTTTCACTGATCCCTTTTGGGGTAGAATCCCCCTATTTTTTGGGAAACACCCAAGCCAAGGTCAGTAGCACTGGCTTACTCTTCATCTTCAAAGTGGACACTGGAGAAACCTTGGTCAAGTTGGGGGCCCAGCCCAAGCGTTGGGGAGGGAGGGGTCTCTGAGAATGGAAAAAAAAAACACGAGGCCTTTTGTTGGAAAGAAACGGAGGCCTTTTTTGCATCTTTATATGTTTAATTAATATGGGATAAGTAAAATGAAAAGCCTCATAGGTTTTTGAGGTGGCTCAGACTAGTGAAGATCTTGAAAGGTCCTTGCTCAACTAGAATATTTGAAAAGACATGTTTACATCAACTGTTTGCTGGCTTGATATCCCAATCTATCAATCATTTCTCTATATGGTCATTGCTCTGAATGAATACAAGCTTGAAATGGATAAGAACAAGTTGTGGAATCAAAGGAATCTTCTTGCATGCATCATATCATGGGGGTCAAGGGTATCTATCGGGACTGATAGACATGTTTGTCCTTGTAATATGATAAGGCCGTGAGCGCTTCATGTCATCTAGCACCCCGAAGAAAATCCTCAACTACTCCAGTCGACAGGGTGTAACATATACACTTACATATACCTCATAGAATCATTGTGTAACTTGTTGGGATTTTTGTTGGAGTTCCTGGGCTCTATGCCAGTCAGACTGGGGAGTGCCATGATAAAACGTACAAGTAGGGAGTATTAACTTACTGACTTATACTGATGGACTGTGAATCGTGAATCTATAAGTTGACACTGTACATCATATGGACAGATATGACCAAGTAACATCAAGTATATACTGTAGTACTTCTATGATACTGTTAATGAACCACCCCTCCGTGCCCCTTACCTGCTCAACTTATATTTGTTTCCTCTCGCAAGGCAACAAGTGCATAATGGGCAGGAGTTTTTGGGGTGGATCGAGCTGGGGTGTGTATAGGGTTGTTTGGATTGCTCATAATTTGTTTGTTATATGGGGAATACCCTTAACATGTGTGCAAATAGAGAATGATGATGATTTATCTATACATATATATATATATTGATGAAGGTCTTCATGAATGATACCATACGTGATTTTTGCCATTTGGTATGTGGGTACAAGAGAAGTCGCTACATTATTATTTCTATACTTGAGCAAGTTGATGTCGCCAAGAACCTAGGATTGGGACAACGCTGAAGTGATGGGAAAAAGTTGTGAGTATATGTATTTGTTTTCTGAGCATTTGATGTCGGAGCGGTGGTCCGAGAACCGATTGGTGGGTCACCGTGGCAATGCTAGGGGAGGAAAAAATCAGAAGAGCCTCCATTCCTAACCGTTCATAAGATTTTTCACCTTCCTTTTGTTTGGAAGCATAACATATATTGACAATTAAGATAGATGTACGATACTTGCTATGTACTTTGCTGTTTGAAAAGAAGCAAGATCCGGTGTGACATAAGTTGCTCTCCTCACTTCGTTCTTCACGAACTCAGGCCGACTGGTTGTAGCCAAGATGTTTTTTTGTTCCTTTCAGTTCAGGCTGAAACTCCGACCCTCAAAACCGATATGTGCGCAACGTATGATTTGTATTTTTTTGGACGCTAAAAAAGGCCCTGCTTCATCACTTTTTGAAAAACACATATGCCACGACATTCCAAAACAGATCTGCCAAGGATTTTGGATCTCACTCACTGCACCAGATGATATGTTAGTTAGATAAGCTATATGTGCTGGGGTCTAAACTCCCATTGTTTTCCATATAATTGGGGATAGTCATCAACCCAATAGTAGGAGTTTATATACCCATAAGGATTTCCTATTAGGGGTTGGATGATCCATCCACAATATAAGGAGTTTAGATACCTTGCTACTTCCACCAACAACACATCTGGATTTCATCACTGGAGGGCTTCAGATGTGAATGGAACCAAAGAGGCGCAGTTATTGGGCTCGGTCGTTGCGGTTTTGCAGAGGTCCCCTTTGGGTTTCAATATGGCAATTGGGTCCACTCTCCACATCCCATAGGATCCATGGGACTGGTACATTTACCTACATAAAAACCATAAAAATCAACCAAATGTAGGTATGGGTATGACATATGCCTCAACTTTTAGCTGCATATTTCATCAGTTTGTTTTCTTTTCTCCGGGCCTTTCAACAATGGGGATCTGAGGCGTACCGTTCAGGCCACAGGTCGGAAGGCGGAAGGTATTTCCTGGTTGCCAAACTGGCCGTTTGCGTTGTTTGCAGGTCCATGCTACATTGCCACTGGCGGCAATGATGGTTTTGCCTGCGTTGGTGGTCTCAGAATGGGTGTCGCAATTCTGCAAGATACTAGATACTAGGCATTGGTGGGAGAGCAATTCCTTGGTCGGAGATCCTTAAAGTTTGATTTCGCAGATTTCTGTACTATTCGGACATGCCCACAGTAGAATCCCAGTTTCCTGCATAAAAACCCATCCGAGCCTAAAGTATCTATTCAAGTAGTTCTAGCGGAATCAGCACCGTGTGAAACTGAGGTGGTGAACGAAAAGGACGGCAATGTGGTCCACAAGTGGGGTTTCTGAGGTTTTTGATGGTTTTTGCTTGAAAGGTGATGAAGCCATTTGGGAAATCATGGTCGGATTCATGTTTTGACGTTTAGCCACTTCCTGCTTTGGACGGACAGAAACTATACGAGAGTATTGATGAAACCTTGTAAGGTTTCCTTTCTTCAGAGATAAAGATCAAAACTTGAGAGGATGCACCTGGTCCGTTCAAGCCATGGCAAGCTTCAGTTCCGAAATCTTTGGGATTTTTTTGAATGTTGGCAGTGAAACTCTCTTCACAATGGTACCATAGACCTTGGAAGCCTGGCAAAAAACAAGTTTGATGTCTAGAGTCTAGATGTTTGTTCTTTGTACCGTGTGAGACACAGGTGTATATGATTGATTATATATATATATATTATATGTATAGCTCCATATCAAGTGAAATATGTATATTTATATATTTATATTGTGTGGGTGTAAATTATTCTCTTCTTTGTGTTTGTCAAGCAAGTTCGAATGCTTACTGTAGTCATAAGTTGAAACATTTGTTCACATCGAGAAATCTCCCAGGTTGCAACATCCCAGTGCGGTCTTTGGTGTAAATTGGCATTCCATGCAGGTGCAGGGTGCTGATTGGAATATCAACTTCGGCTTTCAAAGGTAGATTGAAATGCTGGTCGAAGATGCCATACCGCCATACCTGCAAGGTTCTGGCAAACCAGCCAATGATGTGTTCTTGTTGTAGTGTAATGTTTTATAAGTTAGAATAGTAGTAATATTTTGACCTGAAAAAACTACATTGTTTGATACAACAGCAGGCCCAAAAGATTGGAGAATTGATGAAGTAGAGCGGGCCTCCAAAAATGGAGATCCAACTGAGATCATCTCAGGGGTTTTGAATGGCCCGTGTTCAATCGTGAGATCCCTGAAATCAACTTGACAACAGAGTCCTGAGTCCAGCATCGGAAAGTTCAACGATACAAGCACGAAACCAGGTAATTGCCATTTCGATATGTTTTTGCGGATTTAATGTTCAATGTTGTAGTGACAGTGTTAGATTGTTTTGAACCCAAACAACTTGGTCAACTTGGCATTGTCAAGCGGGTTGCATGGGTACAACTTTGAACATTTGAACATTTCAGAAACAATAAGAATTTGAATGAATTTCGAAGTGATACGGTTGAACGGTATTGCCATAATAGATGCCTTGAGGCATGTTTTTTCGCGTGCATAGGATGAAGGATGAAGTCTGAAGTTTGAAGTGGTCATCCAAAAGACTCTCGGGTTTTCGCAAGCTCTCGCGCAAAGGCTCAACAAAAGGACTCTCAGCCAATTCTATCAAGCATCTCCGCAAGATAATCTCAAACGGAGTCGATCAACTTCTGTTTGTGTTGTTTCTTGATGAGTTCAAGTATCTTAAAGGCTTCGTAAGGCAACTTTGAAAACCTCACTTTTTTGGATAGGATGGACAGTTTTCCCATGTCTTCCCACAATGAACGGTAATGAAGTCATTGAGTCACTCCTGAGTTCGTTTCAAGTCGTACAATCGTTGGAAATCTTTCAAAAACCCGCACCGGATGTCGTCACCTCCAGAGATGAAGGCGAACATTGAGAAACGGAAACGCTGTAGCAAAAGAAGAAAAAGAACAAGCACCCATTATTAGTTACACAAAATGTTGTTAGATGGAAGAACCAAAGATAAATGAAGAGTAATTATCTACTAATTGATTTTTGAGCTTTCTGGATGGATGGCGTTCATGGTTTTCTTTGAAACAGATCTTTGTCAGGCGGGTTTCAAACGTCACAGCTGCGCGGTGTTCTCGAAACTTTCTCCAGGTTTTGTTGGATGAACTACAAAGAGAACAGGATGACTTCATGAAGAATCTCGGACACTAATGAGATGGTCATGGCTTCAGTCAGGGCCGGATGTTTCGGGACAGACCAGAAAGGTGACTTTTGAGGGACGAATCTTCATGGTTTTTTGGGTAACTCCATGTAACTCCTTGCTGCCTTTGTTTTGTTGTACTATTGAAGTGTATTGATTTTTCCTTATCAACAAACGATTTAGATGTCCAGCGTCAAATAAAGGATGATCCATGGCTGTTGTATGCCTCAAATTTCTGACACATGGTGTGGGGTCTTTTGTTTTCGTAAATTAAAATGCGATACTCCCCCGTGGTTCTGTGGTGATTTGTCCAGCATTCACCTTGGTCAATGCAGGATCATGGAGTCTCAGCAAAAGGCGATATTGCGTATGCAGGAGACCTGTTGCAAGCAGGGTACCTTAAGAATGCCACAAGGGCAGGTGGGTGACGGGACCAGGGTGTGTCTTATGCGAGTATTGATTATACTAATTGCAACAATGACCGAAGTTCCTAGTAGACCCCGATCAGCTGGATTTGTTTTTTTGAGTGCATAGACATGATTCAACTCACAGTACAGAGCCTCGCGATGAAAATAGGGGCCACCACTAAGCTTGAGATTTCTGTGCCAAATCTTGGATTTTCATATGTGTTGATGGCTCATTGAATCATTGAATACTCATGGACTCATGGGCCTTTCTTCTACCGAAAACATATTGCAGTCATGGACACCACACCGACTCAAGTGAGACTTCACTCCGAGATTGACTAGAAGCGGGACCGTGGGACAGTTGGTGATTGTTGCAACACTCCAGTTGCTTTGCAATCTCAAAAAGGTGGACATGTGCTTTCCCAGATATTTTAGCAAATGTGTCACTAGAATTTCTAGAGGCTTTGCTTCATTTGTTGTACTATATCATATCTTCTTGACATCTACTGGACTGAGCAAAGTTGAACATGTTTTTTCCTAAAGGATTTGGACTAATCCGTGCCAGCTACCAAGCCCAAGGCTACAAGAGATGTCAGTCACAGGCTTGACAGGCAGGTGAGGGACCCGTGGTTCCGGAACCTACGTAGGGAAGGTGAGATCATGCCATGTATATATCCATGTGTGACAAGATGGTACAATGGATACAATGGTGGTCTCTCAAGTACTGATCCATGATGATATCTAAATATCTTGACTGTTGTAAGATGCCCCTCTGAATTGCGGAGGGAAAATCCTTTCGATCAAGTTGTCATGGAAACAGGGCACAAGAAAACAGGGAAGTGGTGAGGAGTGTAGCCATTTCCCATGAAGGTCGACATCTCACTGCTGACATTGCTGAACCATTTCAACGGGGCTTAGTTTTGGTATGCTGAGTGGCAGCCGTTTCAATATCCACTTCCAACTTGAAGTTTCAAATTGGAAGTAGAAATAGATGTGTAATGGGATTGGTTAAAGTTAAGATGGAAACAAACTTTCCTTAAGATGATTGATTGTTTACTTCAGGTCATGCGTTGTTTGGCGGATTGTTCGACCAGGTTTGCTGGCGGGTAAACCACTGCGAACAAGTCGGCCTTGTGCAGATGAAACTCAGCGGGAAGTTCCAAAAATCTCCAAAGAAAAGCAAAGGTTTGAATCGAAGACAAGTACATTTTTGAAGAACAAACGTTGTTACATGGAAAAGAAGTAGTCACAACAACGTGTATACACTTGATATGCGTATGCGAATGATAGATATATTATTTATCATACGAAGTGTATCTACATAATATGCAGTCTGCATACTTGATATTTCTAAACAAAATGATGTGTGCATAAAACATTCATTGCACATGACTAGTGTTGAATATGGCGTTGCCCAACCTCAGGAAGAGATAGACCCTGATCCACCGTCCCTGGATGCCTCTTTTCTGGATGCAGGCATTGCTTCATGTTTGGGACGGATGGACTGCATTGGATGTGGGCCGACAAACCGGACATGTGACCCTAAGATTTTTCATAACTTTAAGGGACACGGTTGTTCTGGTTTGCAGGCCGGAAGACTTGTCAAGTGAATGAAGTTTTGTAGATTTGAGATATTGAGCTGCCTTAACATCCAAAATATTAAGTGAGTTTTCACTATGAGCGGAAATCTGAATTGAACTCGGGCTTAAATTCGAACTTCGCCCGCGGGTGCAAAATTTTGATATCACCCTTGTCTCCACATGGCTGACACCTTCAGCGATACAATGGTTGTCAGTGTTAATTGGAGATCAGACCAACAGTATTTGTGGGTCCCCAGCAAGCGTCTACACACATACTAGTGTCCTGGATGGATCATAGAATCACCCTCTAATCAAAAAAAAACAGGAATTCATATGACTGCAACCAACCAAGGCTCAAAAATTGGTGGTTTGAAGCAGATCTCCGGTGAAACACCAATGTTTCACCCATTTTTCCCCTTCTTAGGAAACAGATTCTCCACCAAGAATAGGGGCCGTCCCTGGACTTTCCCAAAACTCTGACCTCCACCCGACGACTGGAAGGCACTGGAAAAACGCCATCAAAAGTCGAAGAGTACAACGAAGGTGACATGGAGAAGACTTATTGTTTCATTGTATTTTTGTTCTTGTTTTTTTTCTGAAAAAAATATGTATTGCAAACGGAATTGTGAATAGACAAGTCTGGTTTTAGGGTGCGAGATTTGATCGTGGCTATGATCCAACTTCCTCAAGAATTCTCCATACCTTCTTCATATTTCAGGATCTTTGGTCATTTTGGGAGCACACTTCTTCCCTTGTACATCCTGCCTACCACTATGCTTAGAACTCACTTTGCCTGCTGCTAGTTCCTCTTCATGTACACAAATGAAATATACTATATACATAATATGTATAATTCTATGTACATATATAGATGTAGCCGATGTAGCATTGGAAAATCAGTGCTAGTTCTAGCAAGTTTGATAATAGTTTTTGTAATTTATTCAACCTTTGTTGGAGTCAGATCATTTCAATCTTGTGGTGACACGCACGGCAATCGTTGCAGTCATCCCAAAGAAAGACAAGTTTCCTCCAATTTTATTCTACCTATGTCTTTAAGTTGGACTTGTATGTTTATATTGCCGGGGCATGTGTTCAGATTGAATTTTAAAAATTCAAATGCTTTCGAATTGTTTTGCTGCAACCAACAATTCCCAGCTTTTCTTTCGATTTATTGGGTTGGGTAGTTTCCAGGATCATCTCTTGAAAACCATTGGCAAAGGTGAAGCCAACGGCGAGCCTATGAGCAATGAGCCTTCGCGATCTTCCGATGGAGCCGTTGGGATTCACCGTTGGTTGGGAGGGATGCGGCTTCAGCCGGGGAAGATTTTCCCATGACGCGGGGTGAGTCACCTTAAGAAAGAAGATGGGACCCAAAAGCTTAGTGGAGGACAGTTTCGCCCACTGAACCGATGTAACCCAAAGAGATAGACATTGACTGACCCAAGTTTTTTCTTTCTTTTTTTTGTGTAGAGCCTAATTATGTGACCACGACATCCGACTCAGACAAAATCCCAAAGTAGGCAAGTTCACCTTCCTTTCACCAGCAATTGTAGCATAGCATTCGCAGGCATTGAACATGTTTAAACGCTATTTCATAATTGAACATTTGAAGGGCTTGACAGACGCCTAAGATGAAGTGAACACCTTTTCATGATTTTACATGCCGGGGGCAATGGGCAATGTTCGAAATAGATCATTACAAACTATCCAGATGCCCTTTCGCTTGGTATCTTCCTTGGGCAGGAAGTGATGCCTTGGCAAAGTTGAAGGCTACTTGGGATGTGTTTTTTGTATAGTGGCTCCCGGGTGATGCTTTCAGAGAGTGTTTTTCCCCCTTGCAAGAAACCAATATTAGCACCTCCCAGCAGCGTTACATTTTAGGGAGAGTTTTACATGTTTTTCTTGGTCTCCGCACGATCCTCACTTTGCAAATGTCACCCAAAACCAATCCATACCAATTCCACAGGAACAGTGCTTGGCTACCAACAGAAACATTGGTTTGCTACCGCTCATGTTGCAGTTTGTATAGGAATATAACAAAGCGACATGATGAAGGCGTTGCCATGTTTTGTTTCGGCAGTCTCAGTGTTTCTAAAAGGATCTCGCGTGAACAGATGTGTGGTTGTGAAAAATCTATGATATTTTATGTATGTATGATTTATTTATGATTTCTTCAACTCATGACTGCATCTATGTAAAAATCCTTCGAATCGGAAGTGTCCATTATTTTAAATTTTTGAACGGAACGACTGTTTTCGAGGAGTGGACAATGCATGACAACGCTACCTCACCATTTACCCATGAGAATTTCTAAACCAAGGCTTATGGCTCCTCAAGTCCTTCGCTTCCAAAGCGCTTACTGAGCCTCGGTAGTTCACCTTGACAGACCCTGTTGGAGTAGCAGGTCGTAGTTCTTCGTTGTTTCATGGTTGTTTTAGTTGGCAATTTCTGGATTCGATTGGTGTTGGATTTTGGACCTATCAAATTTCATTCGGAAGTGGCATCGAAGAGATAAGAGTTGAAGTGACGAGCAGCTAGGGGTGATGGGAATGAATGGATGAGTATCGACATATTGACTGGTTTCCCTTCCAGGTTTTGTGAAACTGTGAACTTTCCATCATGAGCCGGTTGGTTGGGCATGCGGAACTCTGCATTCTAGAGAGATCAGGTCCAGCTTCCTGCAAAGATGAAAGTGAACAAAAACGCCTTAGGGAGGGAGATCCAGTGACAGGAATTTATGAATAAACAGATCTCTCTGGCAGATTGGATGCTGCTGATGGATCATTTATTTTGCTACCAAATTCTGAAAAGCAGAGCTTCATGGAGTATCTTTTTTGTGCATACTCGTGAACCAAATAGCAATGAACATGTGACATATCCATCCTTTCCAGTAGGAAATGGATCAATCCCCGAACAGATCTGTAGATGTTCCATGGTGATACAGTGATACATTGCTTTGACAAATGATACAAGCGTTCCTATTTTCTACAGGACGGTGGAAGCGTTGTTGACGGATGACAAGACCAATGCTGACCGAGTGAAGGTCATTAAGAGTACCCCTGCTGAAAGGGTGAAAGTATTCCAAGTTTTGGTGGGGGGGAATCTATAAAGTGCCTGACTTCTACTTCTATGCATATACAAATATGACATATATATATATATGTACAATGTAATATATATATATAGATTTGGACTATGTGCATTTCCTTTGCAGATGATACAGTAGATCTCCAATGCATGCAGACAAACGATACGTAACACGGCAATTTACAGTGATTTCCCCCAACCCCAAAAAAAGCCCTTCGATGGTGCTTAAGTGTTTGGGAATCCTCCTAAAATGACCAAACAAGTCAGGTGAGAATGATTACAAGAAACTGGTTGGAAGAGGATTTTGGTAGGTTGGTCAGTTGGTTGGTTGGTCCAGGGTCACAAAGACAAACTTGGGGGTCCAAGCTGGCAGCAATATCCAAAACTGGGTTGGTTGGTCAGTGATCATTCTTCATCACAAGGCTCAAGCCGGGCCAAGTCATTTGCCTTGATGGGTTTTCAATGAAATTTGCAGGGACAGAAGGGTCTTCCTACTGTTAATGGCTGAAATCCGGCTAACCAGTTGAGCGAAAGGTAGTTTATCCTATTATTTACAGGGTTTTATACATCCCAGGTGGTGCAGGATATCTTACATCAACCGTAGTTTATCTAATTTTTTTCAGGGTTAAAAGTGGTCATTGCACATCTGGGATGCGATGAATCCAATATTTGATTGGATGCTGGGTTTGGTTGATGCGGTATCAGCTGCTACTGAAGTGGGTCCCTTACGACTCCAAATAGATATGGCCTGTATGGCTTTTCTTTGGATCCTTTTTTGAGATGGGTTCCTCTTGCAAGACCTATTTTTTTTGAGGAACGACACACTGTGAAGACTGTGATGCGACTTGCTTGTTTAAGCTAGCATTGATGGGAGGAAGGAAGCTTTGTCCTATAAATTGGTCCAGGTATACATAGGCGATTTTGAAACTCGGTGCCTCACATGACATGATGAGCCCATGAAATGTGTATCTATCCATAGATGATTGATTCGTTTCCCTCACATAGCAACTGCAATAGCTATGGTCCAAGCTGTTCACAAGCACAATGCCGTGAATCCTGGTTGGTTTGGGATGTGTGATTTCCCATCTCCAGTAGAGCATTTGGCCTTTAATGGCCTTTAAGTTTGGAGGCCCCAAAATCCCGGAGTTGAAGTTGCCCCCAGGTTTCTTGGATTACCTTGCAGGAGGTTTGGTTCTTCTCAACTCATTGGCAACTTGGCAGTAACTGAGGTCCGACCTTTATGCCACGGATATTTCTCAGGTGTAAATATCTATTGGCAGCGGAAGTGTTGACTTTTTAGGTCTCAATAGATCAAAGTTGACATTATGTATTTGAAAAAAAAAGCGCAGCCCGTAGATTTGTGTATTCTTTTGAACATCTTGAGTTGAAGGGACCAGTACAGTGTATAGCATTGGCACTGGCCAGAGAATCCAATTTGTTGATTTCACTGCTGAAATACCTTTCACAAAACAAAAACAGTCAATTTTTCGTGGTAGGCATGTTTTGTTTGCGTTTGGAGGGGTTTCAGAAAGTTTCTGTTGTTACATCACTGATCACGAGGTGATGTTGGCTCAATTTGAAGTGGAGGGACGTGCTATCGGAGAAGACATTGGAATGCAAGATGGTGCACCATGGCCTGAAATCTCCACGGTTTCTTGCCTACCAAGTTACCGAGGGTTTTTTGATGGCCTTAACATTTAACATTCACAAAAAAATGTGATGCCATTTTATTTCCACATGTATGTTGACAAAGCACTATCTTTCAGTACTCTATATATATATATTGTGTGTATATTTTACTGTACGACTGCTATAGATTTTACCATTTTGACAATGTGTTTTTGTGATTGTGTGTATCTAGTGTACATGCATAATCACATTTCATCACGTTGTTTGTGCCTTACATCCATATAGACACGAGTACATGTACCTGGAGAACCCATGATCCCTAAATTTGTAGGTCTTCAAAAGCTGCTTAGCTACTACTTGGGCACAAACGGTCACTATAGGACTGGGACTGCAAAGTGCCTCCACTTTCCAATCGAAGAAAGAGAGATGTATATGGAAGGTGGAAGATAGTGGTGTTTGTTGCTTCTATTAGGCCACAAGGGGTTTTCTCCACACACCGTGTTTGTTTGAAACGCAATGTCTTATATGATATATATATATATTTGTAGACCCTGTGAGAAACACCATGTTGAAAAATAAGATCGACTAATACACGGCGTGTGTATGTGCTAAAAATACACAAGATGTCGTTTTTCAGGAGTCCCAGGTGCTACTCATAGAACATGGACAATTTCGAATTCCATGTTCCCCATGATTGTGGTGTTTAAGGAACATTTCAATCGAACTCTTCCAATGATGCAGTAGCTTGTTGTTCTTTATACATTGTAGCAGCTGACACTAGGGCTGTTCCCCTGGGGGGTGCTCCTAAGACTGAGATCCCCACAAAACCTGATCCGAGCCTCATTGCTGAGAGTGGTAAACTGGGCGCCATTCCCTCCCAGAGGTCTTTATGGCGATCGACATCCTGTTTGTATCTCGACGGCTTTCAATCAAGCGGAATTCAGCTTACGCTAAGAATCCTGACCCTTCCTATGGAAACACCAGACCCTCCTAATGACACCCCTGGGGCCTTAAAACAGGTGGTTTTAACACCCCATGACATCCCATGGAGCCTTAGGGTAGCAAGGTTAAAGTCGGTGAATGGTTCTGGACTGAGAGCTACAAGTGAAGCATGTAAAAGCTGCAAGCGGGTAGAGCAACCGTGTATTAGTTTCTGATTGCAGACCTGTGGTAATAATAACTCTGAACACTTGGCGCCTTCCAAATGGCATCGTAAACCCAACAACTGTCGGAAAACCATGTTGCTTTTTCTACCCGCTATAAATCACTTTGCATGGGGACTATGAATCTCAAGATTCTTTCAGGCAATTTCGGACCCTTGACAGTGCCTGACAGTCTTTGATTCGAGGAGAAAAGTAATTAACTAAGACAACAGCCGGTGCTGGGAGCCAGCTTGTGTTGTTGGACCTATATATACGTATCTTGTGACTGCAGGTATTTAAAAAAGAAATGCCAACTGGGATTTTCAAAGAAAGGGAAGCTGCCATTAAAGAAAAAGATGCCATTTTAAAGAAAAAGCCATCCAATCTCTTTCGCAAAAAACACATCGTATTTTGCAATCCAACGAGATTTCTTAGGTATTGATCTTTTTCATGGAATGGTGTGTACGCCTTGCCTTGGATAAGTATCTTGGAGATTCGGTCAATGCGTTTTGTTTTTCTTTTGAACTTTTCGGCTTTTTTGAAGTTCTTATGAGTTTAATTTGGTTCAGATGTTGTTTTTTCAGATATTGTTTTTTTAATTGTTGTTTTCATCCAAAGAAAGATGTTCTTAAGGAATTTTCTTTGGACCGCAATTCATCAAACAATGTGAGATTTGCAAACCATCAAAACATAGCAAATTCTGCAACACTGTCTGTTCACAACGAATTTCTGTCTCGTTGCGGTACTGCATTGGGGGTGTATTGACTTGGATGATTCAGTTTGGTGTTCCCAATGACGTCATCCTCGTCTTGTTACAATGATTTTAGAATGATTTTGTATACGCTAACAGACACCCCGGAATCCCCTTGTTTGATGCTTTTCTACTGGGTCGTAGGTAGGTTCGTTTTCAACATTTGCAATACCCATAGGATCCATGTATGGAATATTTACCTACATTTCATTTACCATAAAAATCAACTATTCATGTTGGTAATTATACCAGTCCCATGGATCCTATGGTATAGAGCAATCAGTGAAATCAGGAGGAAAGGATGCGTCAAAAAGTTGAGGTGGAAATTTTGTCATGACTTGGCCAATGTCTTCGATACATTGCTGGTCTGGGCTGGTATAGTTGCTTGGGCTGAAAAACCCGGGGGGTTTTGGAAGTTTTTTGGGAAGCAACATATAGGTGGAAGTGTTCTAACTGTTCATCATAAAATATATATATCACATCAAGTACAAGCACGAGACAAAACCAGTTTCTTTCCAATATTTGAGAAGTTTTTGTGTTGGTTAGGCCAATTAGGTCTCAGTGAATTTTGCTTTTGGCACCGGCTCTTGTTGTCGACATTGGACACTCAACTCGGCGCACCCCTGTGGCATTTGCCCAGAGAAGTGATTTTGTGGCTAGTTGTATCTAAAGATAGTTCCATTGTACAGAACACATTCCCAATTTGCATCCGTTGATCTTTGAAACATCACTTGATGCTAGATCCATTGTTGGTTTACCCACGCTTCATGCATCTCCATGGTCAAACGCGTTTGCAGGTTGATGTGACCATCGGCTTAGTCTTGGTTGACGGTGGTGACATGGCATGATTTTTTCCTGGTAAAAACAATTGCAGCGTTCAACATTCTCAACCCTTCAGATCAGGTCTCAACTTGCTTTCTTGAAGCAAAAGTACATCAGAAAGGAAAGGGAAAAGGTATGATCAAGTATGTATGCATGGTGAAGGGAAATATGTCATACATGATTGAATCCTTTTTATATCATCCAGATGTTGATGTCAATTATTGCCTTTTTTTCAATCAGCTTTGACATTTGCATAATGTTTGCGTACATCATCGTTAAACTGGTGAACTTTGAATATATATATATAGGTATTTACATATATATACTGTATATGAATGTGAGTTTGTATTTATACACATAGAGAGAGAGAGAGAGATGATATAGATTTCAATTCATAGAAGGCATGGCATGGTCGATTTTTGTTTGCCTACCCAGAGATTCGCAAATTGGCCTGGATTTGTTTCAGATACAAGTTGTCCTTCGTGACGTGACCCAGGGTTCGCTGGGTATACCTTTTTTTTTGAAGTTCACAATATTTTGTAGGCCAAGTCTTGAGCCAAATTTATGGAGGTCCAGAAGTTTTTCTGACATGACGTTTGGTAGGACATGGCAACGAGTCCCGTTAAACTGCTTGTATATTTGTTGTATATGAGTAATTATCTCTATGCAATTCTATTCATATCTATTGTGTTTACTTATTGCAATTATATGAGACCCGTATGTAGTATTTGAATGTTAGATATGTGTACATATATACAACCTATATATATATCTTAATGTTGCATACAAACACACGAGGCATTTATTCCATTAAATACCTGATTCTTCATATTACAGAAAGCCAAAGAGAATAGGTTTTGTTCTTTGCTTAAAAATAAGTCGCTAGAAGGTATGGTTAATTAGGGACCTGCCCACCGAGGACCGACGGCTTCACGTAACTTGATGTTGCTGCGGCTCATGCGGGCGCTGAAGTCCTTGCGGGCCATTCGTATGGTGCGAAGTTCTCCGGTCTTGAAACGCCTGCGAAGATTGGTGGTGATGGGTAGGGCAGGAGGTGGTGGAACAGCAAGCTAGATGGAGAAAATTAAATCAAATTTGTGGATCTCCAAAAAAAACTAAGTGGATTGATGTTAAAATATAAGGTGAATATATAATCCCATGAGTGCTAAAAACTATCTATCTACATAGTACCTGAGGACTGGTGAGATACTGTAGAAACCTATTTTCTACCCCTCTTTTTGAACTAGTCCAACTGAGTGAGTCAACTAGGATAAGGTTCTCATCTAAAGTATGCCTGTTACATGCTTATATGTCTGAACCTAATTCCTAGACATCGATGGCTGTAGATACTAATAGAATGCGCTATCGATAGGATGAATCTGCAAGTGACCTTATATATACCTAGATAACTTTCTCATCTAGATGTCCACGAATTATGAAATTTGAAGGACCGTCAAACACAGATACAGGGCTTATTTTGATGCCCTGATGTCAAGTATCGTGTTTTTCCTGGGTCCCATATAAAAATGCCCTTGGGTCGAATGATCCGAAACGACAGCATCGCAAGCTTTTTGAAGCGAGACGATGCTTAGATCCATGTTTGATGCACGTGAGTGTACTAAATTCATCGAAATTCCTGAAGGCAGAAATTGAAATACTGCGGAAGACTCTGGAAGACCATGATCATGACTTGTATTACTGTAATCATTTCTCATGTCATTGTGTTTGTAATGGGGTTTTTGATAGCCGAGCTATCCCTCACAAGTTGCTGAAAAATCCTCCCCACAAAGGATTTATTTGATACAAGGCAAGAAGAATCATGATTTTGCTGCTGCAGGGTGAGGTGTTATATGTTCTTGCTGATGCCAATGGGGTGAGATAATGCATGTTTGAGTCAAAGGCTTACCTTGATAATCTATACAGTCTATACACTATTGGTTGCCTTGATACTGGGCAACTTTCAGAAAAAACTGAAGTCCTGGCCCTATTCTCTTGTGAAGAGATTCCGTTGCAGCATCTTATTCAATGTTGAGATTGGTTTGTTTCTTAATTTGTCCTCAGGTTTCAAGCAACTCATTGCTTCTAGCACCCAACGCCCTACAATCTTGTAGCACTACCGAATGTTTGAAGCGAATTGCAAATGAGGGGGTGAGGGTAGCAAATTCGAACCAGAAAATGGTTTGAGATAGATTCGTTTGAACGAGGAACAGCACTGGATATGTTTCTTGTGAAACTTCCAAAGACATCCAAAAACTATATGCTGTTCTTTGACTATGTTAACAACAGCCCAGAGGTATTTTCTGTTGTTCTAGTTCTGCTTCATGTATTATATAGATAGATGAATTCTGTTCCAGAAAAAGACAAGGGACAAGATCAAACATTTTTTCTGTGGGTTTTTCTGATGTCGGAGGTAGAGACGTTGGAGTCACTCGGTCCCTTACCATGACCTCATTCCCTCTAAGGCACACACACACACACACACACACTTCTGGCTTTTGTTAAGTCCGAGTCTATGTTTGATTTTGTAGGGATGGTTTCTGAGTTTTGAAGTAGCCAAGTTTTATAGCAGTCACGAGGATTGCGACAAAAAACCAGAAGTGCAAAATGCGAGAGGTGCTATTTTTGACGAAATCCTATCTTTATCCGCAAGATTGATTCGAAAGACGTTGCAGTCACCAATCAAGGTCGTTGCTAGTCTGTGTTCCACGTCGGGAAAAAACATTCCTCTTTGTAGGACACTGCCATCGAATGAAATAGTGGCTTTGCTGGGGCCAACAGCAGGATTTGGCAAGGAGGTGGCTGGTTGGTGCTTTGGGTGGCCTGATACTTGCGGCGCCCCTTTTGCCATCCCATCCCCGCCTCCGACCTGTCGCTTGGATGCCGCCTAAGGCCCACGATTCTTCCGCGGCTTGCGCGTTTTGGCCCCTCGGATGATATCGGCAGTTTGCGGGATGTTGGGACAAGCGCCCTTTGAAACGGTTCTAACAGACCCATCATCTTGGCACAGGTTTGATGATTTCTAAAGGCATCTATTTGGAGCAACTTCCTTCAAAGGCTTCCCCGAGCATGCTCCGCCACATTTCACGTGCAAGGTGAAAGCATGTCAATGCTTCCTTCCTTCACTGTGTTGGTCTATGGTGCTCCTGGGCATTTTCATGTCCATGGGTGCTTTGGTTTTGGGCTCCTTGACTGACAAAGGAAACAACCGGGCCCGTGAAAAAGGGCATTTTTGCCGAGCCAAAAATAGATGTTTGCATAGGGCTATTAAAGGGTCCTGATCGTGGACCTGATGAGGGTTGGCAATTGACAAGACTTCTGCAGGACTTTTGCTTCGACAGCCGAGGCAACATGCTGCACTCCTTTGTTTCAGACAGCGATATGATCTATGAAGATCGTGTTTGGATTTGGGAGCGCTACGGCACGGCCTATAGCCGCTTGGTGCCCAATAGAATCCAAAGGCCAATGCCAAGGCAGGAAGCCTAAGTATATTAACCCCGCTGTAAAAAGATTCGGAGGTTGGTCTTGTGGAGTGTTATGTTCAGTCTTGGGCGCGCCTTATTCAATCCGCATTCCAGCTGCATTTGCCTCGGCCGGGCTTGTTTCTGTGAAGTAGCGGCCATAGAACCAACTTTTCCCAACCAGACAACTTTTCCATATTTTTTGCAATATAAATTTATTTGGTATCCATGTCCATGTACCAGGGCAAGACGGGGCGGAAGTTTCCAATAGGAAAGCACCTGAAGTCAAAAAAGAAATCATTTATTAAATAAAATTGTTCCTGTCCGCACCACCTCGCAGTCTTTGGGGATGAGAAGCCTTGTACGCCAGAAACTATTTACATGACACGTGTTTTCACCAGAAAAACTTGTTTACGTTAGACTATCAAAACCTGTAGACGTGAAGCGGAAGTCCTTCACACCAGAAACATGTTTACACGAGAGCCAGGGAACTGTTTCACCAGAAGGTCTTCTAACCACCAAGACTCTTTAAAGCAGAAACAAAGCGCTTTTGCACCAGAAGGCTTTTTACAAACGGAGCCCTTCCATGAAAACGTAACAGAATACGTGCATATAACCAAACCATGGAGCGCAAAGTGCGAAGGGATTACGTGCGTTCAACACCATCCTGGCGCGCAAAACCCATTCATAACTTAACGCATTCATCCAGTGCAGCCTTGCGGCACAAATCGCGGTGTCCAAATGCAATCAAGAACAATGGCACTCTCCTTCACACGCTTTCACATTCATGCATCCACACACGGGCGCAAACAGGCGCATTTGCAATGCTTGAACAGCCACTCTTAAACGAAAGCATGAACTGGTCACGCGGCACCTGTTTGCTCGGTCCTGCTTCCAAAGTGGAATTGTCTACCTTGCAAAACACAGCATGTAAAACTCCGGTTTTCTCGCGGAACGGCGCCTCATGCAAGACTTCAATACTGGAAGTAGAAGTTCGCAATTTTTCTATATGTTTTTTTTGTGACATTCTTTCTGTTGCGTGTCTTTCTTGTCGCCTTCTGTGGCTCTTCTTTTTTGTGGCTCTTCCTTTCTGTCGCTCTTTCTTGCTGCTACCCTTTTCTGTCCGCTATCCTTCCTACTTGTGCTCTTCAGAAGCGTGGTTTTGAAGCCCCTTACCTCGGAAGTCTCTCAACTAAACTTCCCTTGATTGCCATGGGTCAAGCAGTCTTTTTACATGTCCATTCATTGCGTCAAGCCCATTTAGCACGTGGGACGGGCATGTAGATTGCCAACTTCTTCATCAAGCACCAACCCTTGCTAAGGGGCGATGTACACTTTGTTTGAAATCACAATGGCAGGCAGGGTTGCACTGCTTGCTTGCGAAAGCCATGAAACTCGTGTTTCCAAGTAGATGAAATCAGAGTTGAACAGTTTGGAGCTGGTTTCCAAGCTGCAACAAAGCGGGTTCAATACCAACATGTTTACGACCACACTGGGGCAGGCAACTGGCCCGTGAGCGCCCGACCCGTTTTGAACAAGGCCGGGCTAGGAGAAGCAGCGCTCCATGACGTCAGCTCTGGAATTCTTAGTATCAAACAAATCCCAAACTAGAATCACGGCATGGCCATACAAGGAGTTGTCATGAACACTCCGGACATGCGACCCGAAAGGTCCACCCACCAGACTCGCCAGAGATCAATTTCCTACTGGCTGGCCAACACGGTACAATTTTTTGTTGCGCCAAAAAGTGGTTGCGTGAGTGTATGTGTGTGTGTGGTGTGTGGGCGTGTAGGTGTGTGTGTGTGGTGGTGTGTGTGTGTGTGTGCGTGTGTGCGTGTGTGCGTGTGTGCGTGTGTGCGTGTGTGCGTGTGTGCGTGTGTGCGTGTGTGCGTGTGTGCGTGTGTGTGTGTGTGTGTGTGTGTGTGTGTGTACCTTCTCAACAGAAGTAAAACCTGTACTCGTTTTTGCTTGGTTTACACGAGGAGCCTTTTGACAGCTTTATTGAGCACGTATTTACATCGTTGGGATCCCATTTTTCTGACATGATGCATCTATTTGAAATCCAAGGGACAGCTTCATTGAGCACGTATTTACATCGATGAGATCCTATATTTTGACATGATGCATCTATTTTTAAATGCAGGGGGGCAACGCCTCCAGTGATGACCTTGCCTAACAAAGCTAGTCACTGGAGGGGAAGCGAAGTCTGATCAACTTCGTGTACCTGCAACATCAACATGGCCATGGTGATCAAACTATGTTTGGTTGGTCCTTCTTGGTTTTCTTGTTTCAAGCTGTTGCTTCAAAATAAAAAGGAACATCTTCTTTCATGACTTCGGCACTTGATGCCTTAGTTTTTGTTTAAGTGTGTAACCTGTGGTGGGTGTCCGACAAGGTGCAACAGGGCCGGGGCGTTGCCCGAGGGCAACTCCTGTCTAGGAGAACGCCAGATTCCATGATCCGAATGTCGAATTTACAAACTTTAATTGGTAATTCGTCTAAGTAATTCCCCCTAGGGCCTCGCTTTCTGCTGGCCTTTTGTTTCATTGCCATGCATTACGGTGAGCTGTCCTGTTTTGTATTTTTGTATTTTTCATGACCCTTCATGATGATTCATTCTCCTGTGGCATGTTTATTCTGGCATGTTTACTTTGGCATGTTTGAAGACGGTCGTTGTGTTGGAAATTTTCCTTAGTGAGCTCTGCTGCTACAGACTGTTCAAATTCGAGTCGTCAGTTGAAGGAAACCACCTTTTCGAGGCTTCAGGTTTCAGGTATAGATGTGCATCAATTCGCTGGGAAACTTAAGCCGTCAATAGTCTGAACCGAATGTTGAAGGGCCTTGAGCCTTCCAAGGAAACGCATGTGTCATGAGAGAAGCAATGTTCCTTCATCAAAAAATTGTGTTTTCTGTTGTTATTCTGACCTCCTTCCTTCATTCGAGCTATGTGGCAACCTACGTGGGGAGATGTCACCCTCACCGGTTCTTTCTTCTTTGTCAGAGCGGAGGGTTTGCGGCCCTACTGCTTCCTTATTCGGGAGGGGTGGCATCAAAGGTGATCTTCACCTCTTTGCTGTTCTTCATCTCCGTTGTTCTTCCCCTCTGTGTAGTCTGAGCTGTCACCCTCACCGGTTCTTTCTTCTTTGTCGGAGCGGAGGGTGAGCGGCCCTACTGCTTCCTTATTTGGGAGGGGTGGCATCAAAGGTGATCTTCATCTCTTTGTTCTACTTATTCTTATGCACTACACTGGTATTGGTCTATTTGACATTGTCTCCTTGGATATATTTGGATATACATATTCGTGGTTACATTACATTTTGATGGCCAAGCTGTTGCTTGTGGATCAAATTTCAATGGACAATGCAGCATCCCACCCTTGGATAAAGGGCTCTCATACAGCCAGCTACAATTTTGGTCTAAAAAGTTGCCTTGAACACCCAGCCCTCCTGGCTGGGTGTGTGTGTGTGTGTACCTTCTCAAAAGAAGTAAAACCTGTACTCGTTTTTGCGTGGTTTACATGATGAGCCTTTTGACAGCTTTATTGAGCACGTATTTACATCGTTGGGATCCCATATTTCTGACATGATGCATCTTTTTGAAATGCAAGGGACAGCTTCATTGAGCACGTATTTACATCGATGAGATCCTACATTTTGACATGATGCATCTATTTTTAAATGCAGGGGGGCAAGGCCTCCAGTGATGACCTCGCCTAACAAAGCTAGTCACTGGAGGGGAAGCGAAGTCTGATCAACTTCGTGTACCTGCAACATCAACATGGACATAGTGATCAAACTATGTTTGGTTGGGGTCCTTCTTGGTTTTCTTGTTTCAAGCTGTTGCTTCAAAATAAAAAGGAACATCTTCTTTCATGACTTCGGCGCTTGATGCCTTAGTTTTTGTTGAAGTGTGTGTGTGTGTGTGTGTTTGCACGTGTGTGTGTGTGTGTGTGTGTGCGCGTACGTGCTCAGGAACGTGTGTGTGCGTGTGTGCGCGTACGTGCTCATGTGTGTAGTGCATCGTGTGTGTTTTCGGTTTTGTGTTTTGAGAAACATCTTTTTGGCCCGGTGCAGGTTAGCCATGTTTACGTTATTTTCTTCGTGTTGTACATCACTTTGGCAACTTGGACGGCAGCAATATGTTAGGGGGGGTTTGTTTGCATTCGGTGTATGCTTGCTTCCGGACTGTCAGTGTGAGTTCAAAAATGTTGAACTTCATAGTGCATACCACATACATGATATCATATCCCCCGGTTCCACGTTTACCCCTGTGGGAATGTCAATAACAATTCTATCAGGCTACCGTGAAATTCCCTTCCCGAGTTTTCCCCCCAACTCCGACACAATGATGATGATGATGACGATGATGATCATGGTGAAAACAATTTGGATGATGAGGATTGTGATGATGTTGGTGAAGATGATGGTGATGAAAGACGTGAGACGAATGACGACATGAGGAAAAAATAGATTCAGGTGAAGAGTTGATGGTGCGGTGCTTACGGTAGTCAAGGATTTGGATGATGGTGTTGATGATTTGGGATTTCCTTTGATTGAAATGTGAAAGCATCAAGCGAACCAAGCCACCACCAGCACCGGCACCAGCACCACCACCACAGCAGCAATTTCCAAGAACAACAGCAAGCGGTCTCCATTCCCTACAACTTGTTCGACTTGCCCTATAGTACCCCTCCAGGTGGTATTTGCCATCATCAGGGTCATTTCTGCAGTGTTTTTGAAGGCTGGGCACAGCCTGTGAATGTGTTGTTGACGTTTATTTTGTTGGAGCGCCACATTGGGCGCAACCATCTCTCCACAAGAGCATATCCTCACAACTGCCGGCCCTCTATGGAGACTTACCAGGCCAAGTTGTAGCATGGTCACAAGAAACGGAAACACGTTTTGCAATTGTGTTTCAGTATGGCGGCCACCCGCCACCTATGGTCACACACACACACACACACTTGATGAAGCAAATGTGGTTCGTGTCAGAATCCCACGAAGTGTGCAATCTGTAAACGCGCTTTCCTAGTGCTTCGAAAACCAGACGGTAAAAATAGATGGGACATTGTGCAAAATATGTGGTTTCTATGTAGAACCAAAAAGGGGGAAACGGTCTGATACATGACATGATCACCCACGTACACATCCATGGCAAGTGGATGTTTCCCTAGCTTTGTTGGACAGAGCGGCATCAAAGATCTCTGTCTTCCGTTTTTACAAATGTATGATTTAGATGGCTGTGAAGTTGTCATGGCTCTGCATAAGTACTCCAGCATCAAACCGATAGGTTTGCATGTTTCTTGGCCTGTCCTGCCCATCCCTTGGTGGTTTCAGTGTTCTATGGAACACGTGGTGCTGCAATCTCTCCATTTGTACCAACATTTGAGATTCCAAGCACTCCGTCTCTTGAAACATGTCACTACTTAGCACAAACGCACACCTTGTTGGTCATGAAATTTGGGTTCACAGATTGTAAACGTGTGACACACAAACACATGCATACACATGCACAGAGACAAACACCTTCTCTTGATGACCTGGAATTTGTGAGTTTTTCATGACATGTTTTTACCGCAGGATACTTTGGATGCAGCGCAGAATGATATGCAACAACAGGCGATCCAAGGGTGATGATGATCTTTTTCGTGGAGCAAGGGAGTTTATATACACCCTGGAAGATGATTTTCCTTTGTTAAGGTTCCATGTCAATTTGCCAGGAATTGTTTGAATTTGTGTTTTCTTGTTTGAAATTGTGTTCTGCGCGTGGAGCTGTTGGCCATGGTGATCACATACTTTAAGTTGATTAGCCCTCAAAGAACAAAACTTCAAATCACAGAAGTATCTATCCAAGCTGAACGGCATCAAGACTGAGCCGAAACAAGATTTCTTGACATCTTGTAGTTCATGTTTGTTTGGTGGGTTTTAGCATGTATCTAACATGTTTTGCCGCAATGGAGCAGACAAGGTGTTTCATCAATGTAAGATGTGTTCCAACCGAAAAGAGGCATTGGTATGTGGCCTTTTATGGTTTCGTTCTTTTTTGCAATGTCAAAAGAGGGGAAGCGAAAAACCTGTATGCAAAAAAAATCCGCCGGTCAGGTGGTGGACAAAGTCTTGAAGAAGACAGAGTTCATGAACAAGTTGTTTGATTGAAGAAACATGGGGATGATGGGGGATCGAAGCAACGTCATGACATTTTTGTTGTTGCGTAGCACGTTTGTTGTGTCATTTGATCAAGTCAGATGCGCCTTTCGTGAATTTCGTGACTGGTGATGGTGGTTTTATTCTGGTTGCAGGTGAGAATTTTGATTTTAAACCTCCTGCCACGCTGGCACCGGGTTGTTTGAAGTAAAAAGATGTTTTGAAATCACCATTGCTACGTTCATGCGCCTTCATTGTGCAGTCAATCAAACATGATATGTATATATACAGATATCTGTACTGTTTTCAGTAATGTTAGGTGGGTTTGCAATTGGAAGAAGTGGTAGTGCTCCAAAGCAAGGCCAACATGAAGGTGTTTTTTTGTTTTTGTTGATGATGGGGACGATGACGATGATGGCAAGTGGTGATGCTGTAAACCCAAGGGGAAAACCTTGGGGAGCTTCACAAACTTTGTAGTTTGCATGCAGGTTGCCTTGCGCTACCTTTGTGTGTGTGTGTGGTGTGTGTCATAGTGATGAGATCGTGTTATCCAGTTTGGGTAAATTCACGGAACATCTAATTCATATCTAGGTGGTGGTGTCAAATATTTTCTATGTTCACCCCTATTTGGGGAAGATTCCCATTTTGACTAATATTTTTCAAAGGTTGAAACCACCAACCAGATATGAATATGTATCCTGTTTTTTTTCATGTGCTAATTTCAGGTTACAACCCCCCCAGGCCTAGTCCCCTGGTTCAACCATCGATTGAGGTTGGAAGGCATCTTCCGTGCCATCGATGAGAATGGCACGGGCATCATCACCGAAGAGCGTTTGACAAAAGTCCTGGATATTCCTAAGGCCTTGGTTCCATCAACCGATGTGGAGGGGGATGTTTTTGTTTTTCTTTTGGGGATGAAAATCCAAGATTTCAAAATTTCTCATGGTTTTGTGTTGAGAGGAATTGTATAACAAGTAGTTGCTTTGTATAGAGTTATGGTGGTATTTGTTTTTCAAATTTGGTACGTAGATATATACTGAAAGAACAAACAAAATCATTTGGCCAGAAGTCCTGGCAGCAAATTTTTGGAGCTCAAAGTTACTCAAAGTTCAGAGTTGAAAGGTTTTTTTTGCACCTTTCGGTTGCAAATGACCAAATATCATGTTGAATGTGTATGCAGTTGTTTTCATACATTGATATAATGCGATATGATATATAATGTACTTTTCAAATCGTTTCGGTGTGTTTCCGACATTTTTTTCCCTTTCGGTCCTCGATTTCCGAACAAAGAAGAATTTCCTGGTCATTTCATGGCGTCAAGTGGGAGATTGAGTTCCTTGGGGCGTTGATCTGCTAATTTGTTGGCATTGGGTTGAAGCACATGGAAACTGCAACACCTGTTTGAAGTTGCTACGCAACCAAGAAGCCTATGAGAATTGAACGTTGTTTTTCTCAGTTTTATGATGATTGAGACTTTGAGAGTTCTGAAAGTTTCTGCACCTCGTGCTGCCATCAAACAAAAGTTCCATGGGATGTTACGTACCTACGGTAGTCCTGGCGTTCTCTTGTGCAGGTTGCGGCGTATTTCCAAACCATGGAGCTGGACATTCATGAAGGGAAAGCAACTGGTTATGCATATTGCTGACCAGTCGAGGTATGACTGTGTGAGATGTTTGGGGTACGCAGAATCGTTGACTGTGCGACTCCGATGTGTTGGGAAGATGGCTATGGTCTTGGAATGTCTTGGGGACCAGCCGGGCTGGCTACTGTGGGAGTCACTACTTCGCAGCAATGAAATATTCGTTGAACCTTTTGGAAAGCCGGTGATTTCTGATTTCTTCACTTCCAACATGCAGTCAATCTGCGGCCAGTATGATTGAAGCGTTTTTTTTGACGCTTGAAGTGGTCCAAACTTGGGTGGTATTCTGCCACGGTTAAGGCACTATTCCAAGTCCTCCAAAATGGAAATGGTGAGGCTTGCAGTGGGTGGATCAACTGGGTCTGGGGTTTGTTTGAGCTTCAGGTGCTCAAAGAGCCCCGACGCCCCATTACCATTGGCAGTTAGAGCCAAAGTGATATTGACTTGTTCGGACTCTTTGTATATATATATATACATACATATAATATACAGTATGTATATTCTTATATTGTTTTTTTCATAGTGATATTTTTATTGTATATGTAGTGATTGGAGCTTCATTGCTATGTTGAAAGCAGCTGATACCATGTTATGTCAACATTTGGGCTAATCATCTGGGGGCCGATTTCCCAAGTGTTCCAACATGTTTCTGGAAAAAAAAACGAATCAACCAAAGCAACTCCTGGAAAAGACTACGAAGTCGATCCCATCAGGTCACGTTGGAAGAGTTTATTGACGGGATCATGCGTTGCAAGGGTCCTGCTCGTGCCGTCGACCAGGCGACCAAAGGATGGAACGGCTGTGTACAGCGCAGGAAGAAATTGCACTTCAGATGTTAAAGACAATATGGAAATAGAACGAGGCTACATTACAGTTCATTGATTTATCTGATGTTTTAAATAATGGTTTTACACTAGTGTCTGTTTGTTCTGCCTCAATTCTTGCGTAAAGTATTGAGAAATCTAGGTTTGTGATCTTGCGTGTTGTGTATGTCCATTTTTTGGCACTTGAGTGAATGAAGAGTCCTGATTTCAGATAGGTTTTACATGTCCATGACGATTAGTCCATCATTGTTGTGATGTTGAAAACATAATATTCGTTTCACCTTAGCATGTTTCATTTTAACAAGTTATTTCACTTGCCAAGTGTTTCGTACATGTACCGTACGGTATGCTCATTGTCATCTCTTGTTGCGTGGCGCAGTATGCAGCAGTTATGTTTTTTGGTATATCCAGCATACATTGTTCATGATGGCAAATTGACTATACACTCATTGGGTTCGAATATTCACTGATTGGTTTCGGTCTCATTTATTTCTATCAACATTCTGCATGTTTGCACTGTATCTCCAAAGATATCAAGCATGCATCTTTGCCATAGATGTTGGAAAGGTCTAAGACCTTCCAAGACAAGGTATTTAAAGGTATGTATATATTTGGTTTAATAATCTATATAATTTGCAGTGGAGGCTAAACACTCTGCACCAGTTTTAGCCTAGCCAGAGTTTGATGACACTTGCGGGTCAGCACATAACTTTCAATTTCAAAGTTGGTTCGTTTTCGAAATGTGTGCGACATATCTTTTTTTGCATATTTTTGCATCATCCTTAGTAAGTGCATTGTGATGATTTCCATCATGTTGTTTTTGTGGTGCAGGTTGCCATGCAAGCAGACCTGAGAGCGATGGATGCGACACTTTCCGAGCATGACCGAAACACACCCAAGTTGATCATAGAAACCAAAGGGATCGAAATGATTAAAGGACAATTCCTGAACATACGTGATGGAAGTCTGACATACATTCATGATTGCAAGTATTTTTTGTGAACTTTGTCGGACCAGGCATATCATCGTTGGATTCTTTACCAGTGAATAGTACACTATCTATATCAACATGTATTTTATATATTTATATATATATATACATATTGGTTCAAACTAAGAGCAATGACACAATTTCTTGCGCAACCCCCCAAAAAAAACATCACATTATTATGGTATAGTTGTTTAACATGAAAGTTGACCAAAGCGTCGGCATCAAATAGCATGTAGTTCGGTTTGTTTTTATGTAACTTTGAAATTCCTTTGATTTTGGATTGTAAAATGGGGTGCTGTTCAGAAGAGTTGGATCGGTCTTGATGACCTACCAAAGAATCTATCTAGGTTTCCTATGGTTTCCTCCCATTGCAGCCCACTGCAACACTTGTAGAAGTGGCTAGTTGTACACATTGGTTTTGGAAATAGATGTACCTCTATGATGTCAGGATTCTTTTTGAGCCGGTTTGGGAAATTCCTCAGGAAGATTGTCCAATTGCTGGGGCATATATCTGCAGCTGATGTCTCTCATGTCTCTCGGATGCAGATGGTGTGCCGGGTTGTACCAGGCATAACTTCAGGAACTTCGACCTACTGATATTGTCTTAGGCAATGTACGTATATTTAAATTATTTAAATAGATCGCTTTACACTTTACACATCAACGCCAACAATGCAGCTGGTCATAGAATCATTCAGGATTGCTGGATGGATAGTATATAATATCCCCTGATGACTTCAATTGGAACATGGGATCCAAAGCGAACGTCTAGTAGATGATCACTATATTATATATATATATATATGAATAAGTCAGCATAATTTCGCACACCGCTTCGCTGTCCGCTCAATTGTGGAATACTTGGCTTTTTCTACATTGCCAAGGATCTGGATTCCCGCTATCATCGTGTGGAGCGCTTGAAGGCCTTTTGCACAGGTTATAAAAGACTTCACCCAACTGCGATGTTAAAAGCCTTTTGGACCCTTTTGGATGGTAAAATACTCAAAAAAACTAGTAGGTCGTGGAAGACCCAACAGAAATCTCTTCTTTTTTTCCATGTTATGACGTCCAGATCTAAAGGAAACACATTGAGATTCTGGACGTTTTCCTTGTGAACACACACCTACACCAAGCCACCAATCGATTTTTCATAGCAGCTGCACAGAGAAACGATCTTTTCCGAGCAAAATAAGATTGAGGTACCCAAACAGTCCACGTATGGTGTATTTACCTACCTTTACCATAAAAATCAACCAAATGTAGGTACATATGCCATACATGGATGGTATGGGGTATATATTGACTGAGTATGACTGGGCATAGGTCAAATATCGTGAAACTGTAGGGTGAGCGTTTGGAGTAGAAATTGGAGTACCAATTCCTGATTAGATCCTGTCCGATGCGTTATCATCAGAGACAACATCAGTAGAATTTTGTGAGCTGCGTTGGGGTTACATGTCAACATCATCAATGGAGGTCCGTGTAAAGTAAATCATCAATGGACATCATCAATGTCGCAATATTTCAATGTTATGTTATGTTCAATTTCCATCAGCTCTCACGAAAATGATTGATATGATATCCTGAATAGCATTGATTGCCATGCCATCCCATGCACTGCGAAAATGCAACCCTGCAGGTGTTGCGGATTCATGATAGTACCTAAGCGAAGCATGGCCAGCTTTTTGTTCTCCTGTGAGATGTGCCCGGCTCTTTTTTCACAGACATTGAGTTGGTCTTCCAGGTGATCAGACATTGAATGATACATCAAGCCAACCCTATCACTTATGCCAATTTATATATTTATATATCAGTCCAAAAAACACACATACTACCTTGAGAACGACAAAGGTGTAGCATGCCATGGCAGGACATGATATTCCAGTAGATTTCAGTTCTCGTCTCACTATTCCAGTCCATTCCATTTCACAAACACTATGCATTATATACGTTAGATGTGTCATTGACATTGCATGCATTATCTGAGTCATTTGATACGCATTACAGAAAATTCATTGCATGGTTTGCAGTACTTACATACATACATGACATGCATGCATACATGCAAACATACAAACATACTTACAGACATATCATGCAGGCTCGCACATGGACACATCGATACACAGGTGAATACACTATATGCAATCCTTTTTGCGTCTTTTGCTATTTCATTCCTTTCGCCATGTCTTTGTTGTATTATGTTTCATTATTTTTTTGATTCATAGATGCATGCTTTCATTTATTGTTTCCCTGAGGTACTCATTTTATCATGTAATTGAATGTAATCGTGTATGTTTGCATGTTTCCATGCATGTTTTCATTCATATCCTCAGACATATATACTTATATTATATACATACAGACGCAATGCAGACACTCATAGACGCGTAGATTCATAGACATGTAGACAGACACACACACAGACACACTGGTATCTATACATCCATAAAATGATTCATGCATCCCTTCCTTGGTACATCCCCTCCACCAAAACACCTTTTTGGTGTTTGTGATTTGATGTATTTTGGACCTTCCATTTTGAAAATGTGTGTTTTTTCGTGTCAAAGTGTGTGTATGCTAAGGGTTCCTTGGGATTTCAAGCCTTAGTCCCTGGGTTCTTTATTCGAACTACTTCGAACTATTCAGTCGCCAGTCGTATGAGACCAGACTCAATTCCCCCAGCAAGATGTGGTGGATCGAGGGCAATGCATGTTTCATTCGGTCAATACTATTCTGGAATTCAACCCATGGATGTGGACAATGTGGTTCAACAGGATTTTTCAAGGCTGCAAGCGTCAAGCGGTTTGAAGATATGGTAGTATAGTAGGCCACAGTAGTAGATGGTGATCATCCAATTGGATGGTGGTTTAGTAAGAGATTACGTTGGGATACGTTGGGCATATCTGCCCAAAATGTGAAATTACTCATCCAAATTAGTTGAGTCTAACGGTGAGGTTTTCATAGTGGTTTTGTCATGTAGAATCCTGAGATGTTCAAATGAAAGCTGAAAAATGATTACATAGTTGTGGGATGATCCTTCCAATTCTACATCAACAATCCCGTTGAAGACTTGAAGGAAGGCTACTGGTAGTTCCATTGTGCACCGACTCCTGGGTGAAATAATTTCCGATGCTTCAGGATTCGGTTTGACGGATGCACGACCTGGCCAGTGTTGTGGTAAAAACCATTGAAAACGACCGGTAAGAAAAGATGTTTTTCAAAAAGTCGTTGGAAATACGTTGATCTTACGGTGATTCCACTGATGATTTTGCTTCCTGCCAAGTGCCCACCGTGCCCACCGTCTTTTTTTTTTCCGCTGCCATCCCTGCCAGAGTCCCAAAACGGGCCGCTAGAGAGGCACGGGTTGATCAACTTGCCACACAAAGTGTCTTCAAAGACAAGTTGACATCCAAGTTGAGGACCGGACCCTCAAGAAACCACTGGCTTTTGGTTTATACATCAACACCCATGTGTCACTCAGGGTTTTGAGGAGATGAGGATTATCTTTTTTGCAGGTTATATATATATATATTTAAATATATATATATATATATTTATTTATATATATTTATTTATATATATATTTATTTATATTTTTTTTTATGATGTTAGCAGCCATGATGCCTGTTGTTGAGAAAGTACTGTTTCATAGTTATAGCATGTCATAGCGGTGGTCGTCGTTGTGATTCTGGTACTGGTACGGGTACGGGTAGTAGAAATTGCTTGTAGTATAGTAGAAGCAGTAGTGGTCGTAGTCGTAGTGAACGTGGTTATTGTCGTCGTTGTGGTAGTTGTAGTGGTAGCAGTAGTGGCAGTAGTGATAGTAGAACTAGTGGTCACAATCGACCTGAAAGTAGTAGCACGTGTACTAGCACTGTGAGTGGTAGCACTGCTATGTTTGGACTAGACGTCTTGCTACTCCTACTCCTACTTCTACTACTACTACTACTACTGCTGCTGCTGCTGCTGCTGCTGCTGCTGCTGCTGCTGCTGCTGCTGCTGCTGCTGCTACTGCTACTGCTACTGCTACTGCCACTACTACTCGCACTCCTACTCCTACTCCTACTCCTCCTCCTACTCCCCCTATTTGATTTCCACCACAGTTTCAAAGCAAGATCTCCGGTGTTTTCTTACAAACCAGAATTTTGTTTCTACATGAAGATTGCCTCAAGCATTCTACATGACGTTCCTATGTAGGATTGCAGCATCACTTTTCTCCAAGTTTCAGCACAGTGCAATGAACCTGACTTTCCAGAGCCAGTTAACATTCAGAGGGAGCTGGACGATTTTCACGCGTTCGAGCGCTGGAAAGGGTGGCTTTTGATATGGAGTTTCCTGAAAGCTGGACAAGTATGCAAGACTGGGTTGTTTCTATGCATAAGCACTTGGTGAAAGATGAACAAGCTACTAGGGTTTCACCATTTCCTTGATGCTATCATCGATGATGTGCTACATTTTTTCAGAAAACTTTGACACTCCAAACTATGCCTGCATTGATAGATGACTTTAACAGCTTTGCGGCCTCATGATTGATTCATAGGTTGCTACTTGAAAACTGAAAGATTCATGTTTCATATGTGGAGCCTCCCAAACAAAATCTGGTTTTCCGAATACAAAGATAAATTTTGGACACTCTTCGAATCGAAGGATACCTTTTTTGGTATGTACAGTAACTATATATTCTTTGGGTATTGGGGTGAAAATGGTCAGTAAAAGGAAATCTCCAGGACTCAAGGGAACAACCACTAGGGTAACATCCTAACAGTATGCTGATTTTGCATTTGCAAACTCCGCCTGGCCCATAGCCATTTCGGTCAAGCTGCTAGGTAGATCAAAAGATGAAGCGCCTGAGAGACAAGGACCTTGCACGAAATTGAATCAAAGAAAATCAGAGACCAATTCTCTCTTCATCAAAGACTTGTGACATTTAGTTGAACATTCAGGTCGAATTAGGGTTCCTTTAAACGCCCATAGCAGCAATCATAGAACATTTAACAACGATAAAAAATCGCCACCTTCCAAACCAACCACCGCCGTGATGGCGACAAATGAGGTGTCCGGGGATGCAACGTTTTCGCCACCGGGGGGTGCGTTGGTGGCGGTGATTTTGTTGTTTTTTCGTCCATATGTGTTGGTATAATTTTTGTTGGTGTTTTTTTTTTGAAATCCCCCACGAATCCAACAGCGGCCGCAGTTACTACAACTGCTGGATGGTGAAGAACGTGCACTGCTGCAGATGGCAGATGATTCATGTCACTCGATTCAAAAAATCCACTTGGAAGCTGAGCTTGCCAAAAATGTGCTTGAAAAACCTGGAAATCTCCAATGAAACGTCCCATACCATCCATGACCTACATTTACCATAAAAATCAACCAAATGTAAGTAAATATACCATACATGGATTGCTTGGGTTTGTTGGAAAACTGGAGACTTCATTGACTTCATGGGAAAAAGATGATGAATTTTTGTTCCTGTTGATACCCGTTTTTTTTTGGTTGAATTGAATCCACGAATTTTCCTCTGTGGATAGATTCATGTCCCAAAGATGTTGCTATAGAAAAAAAGGTGTCGTAAAGACAAGTGCGATTTCTCACACATCCAAACCTTATATTATATAACATATATTAATTCATATACTTATATGGTGTCTTTATTTATTTAGATGGCATTTCATTCAAACGCGAAATTTCAAACATTTGCTGTTTTGAAGCTGCCAACTTGCGCATCGGCAATTTCTAACTGAGGTTTAGCATGGAAAAGAGCATTGGAAGAAGCTGTGAAGCGTTGCTGGGCGTTGGAAATCGGGTAATCCTCCAGGCCCCAAAGCTATGAAACTGCCGGTGGAAAAGATTCAGAGAGGTGTCTTTGGAAAATGTGAGTTTGCATGTCCAAATTGGGTGTTGATTTTAGGCTTTTGGAAAATAGCTTAGATGATTTCACAAGCCCTTGATATCCAAAAGAATCCAAAAGAATCACGTTTTCGATTTAGGGATCGTTTGGTTTCAATGCTTTCGAGTAAGAAATGTTTGGTGCCAAATAGTTGTTCCTCAAACCCTTTGGTGAAATTCATGTTTTTTGCCATGAATTTCTGATGCTAGCACCCCTCTGAGCATTCAAAGTACAACCTGGAAGTGGCTTCTTCTCTGTAGAGCTGCGGCTATAACAAGGAAGTGTTGCAAAGCATTGAGCTTCAGACGAATGCTTCACGAAAGAATTTGAACCATTGGGCCTCAAACCAGATGTTTTCTTCACATGTCCCAATCAACATGAAGTCAGACCCTGCAGGTACTGAAACTGATGATGACAAGGATGTTGTTGTGGTCGTCGTTGTTGTTGCTGTTGTAGTAGTAGTAGTAGTAGTAGTAGTAGTAGTAGTAGTAGTTGTTTGTTGTTGTTGTTGTTGTTGTGGTCGTCGTCGTCGTCGTCGTCGTCGTCGTCGTCGTCGTCGTCGTCGTCGTCGTCGTCGTGGTGGTTGTTGTTGTTGTTGTTGTTGCTGTTGTTGTTGCTGTTGTTGTTGTTGTTGTTGTTGTTGTTGTTGTTGTTGTTGTTGTTGTTGTTNTTGTTAAAAAAGTTATCATAGCAAAAGCAGCAAAGAAAATGCCATCAGATTCACAATCCATAGAATGCCAGCTACCTCAAGCTACACAAGTAGATGCCGCAAGCGTCCAAGGCGTACATCGCAAAATTTGGGTTTCTCGGCAAAAGAGTTGATCTGCGATGCCCAAAAATGATGCCCTGGAAAACCAAAGCTCACCGTATAGCCAACTGGTGGTAAACAATAGACTATAGTTTTATACGTACGAATCCAGGCTACTGGCTATCCCAGAAAATTCCACAAATCAAGCTGTTGATATCCAGTTTCGCTGCATCATTATTCTAATTCCCATCAAAATCGATGATTTTGATCTCAGAAATCCATGCCTTGCGAAGAAAACAACGAAACTAAGCTTGTTTTCTTTGTTTTTAGTGGCGGATGTTGGCACAATAATGATACAGGATTCATCGAAGAAGGTGAGGTGTATCCCTAGAATGTGTATGTTCACGAGGAATCAATCATCAATATGTATATATTATATATATATATGTAAATTGTAAAAACTTATAATTGTACGTACTACGTACTTTACTTATTTCATATACCTTATACCTTTATTTACATCTGTTTTTTTCATACTCTCAAGAGTTGATTCGGATTCAAACTTTGAGCCCGGCAGCTCCACAATGCAGGTAGATATACCTTCAAATTATTCATTACTAGATGGTGGCAACTCAAACATGTTTTATTTTCACCCCTACTTGGTCAAGATTCCCATTTTGACAAATGTTTCTAACTAAGATGGGTGGCTCAAGCATCAACCAGGTGAATTATTCATGATTCATGTATTTGTTTTCATGTCAATACTTCCATTGTTGAATCATTTGGGGCCCGGTTTGTTCGAAGAATTGGATGGTTTCGGATTCCAAGGAAGTCAAGATCATTCAAGGCCAAGGCGCATTTGGTTTTCCTGATCCGATGATGTATGGTTTCCTCTGGTTGAAACAGAGCCGGGAGTTCAGCGAAGACGGCCGAAATTGTTGCGATGCAATGATGTTCCTAATTTTTGTGGTACGGTGATACATCCAAAGATGGATCCTTTGCAGTTGGACATGTGAGCAAGCAATCGCAAAAAGAAATATGGTCAATTGGCAAAAGATAGAATACCACAGGTTGTGAAGACTGTAATTTACACTGACCTGCCTTTGTGGTTGGCTGGCATGACCATATTACACAAGTTGCTGCATGAGTTACAAACACCCAGTGGTGGTTTGAGACATAAGCGTGTTTGTTCACCTTTGGAAAATTATGTTGCTTGAATGCAAACTCCCTGCTGAATTTTGAACTTGTTTTCTTTGACAAATGATTTTAACCTGAGTTTACATGCCATGAACAGACGTAAATGAGCATGACTGTGTTTAGTTTAATGAAAGTTGCTTCATCTTTTTTCCCAAGATGAAAAACAAAACGGTCAGAATCTCTTGGTTCCCAAACCGTTTTTTCTTTGGCACCAGAAAACATACATCACCCAAAACACCGGCAGGTGTTGAACGTCACCAACTGGATGACTTGCCAAATCCAAAACGACCGGTCGAACCTCTGGAAGTGAGACCTCCAAGGTGGTGGTTTAAGAAAATAGTCTGGGTGGTGGTTTCAAAGATTTTTTATTATCACCCCTATTTGGGGAAGATTCCCATTTTGACGAATATTTTCCAGATGGGTTGAAACCACTACCTAGTAGTTGTTTATTTTCAGCCCGGAATTTAATGGGGAAATGGAATCCAATTTTGACGGTTTTGCATGTCATTTTTTTTAAGAGGGGGTGGGACTGAAACCACCAACTAGAAGTTCAGATGATTCAAGGCGAAACTGACGGTTGACTATACGGTTGCCATCAATGATGTGGTTGCCAAGCCAAAACATCAATGAAGGGACCAACAATGATTCAATCCTTTTTTGAAGTTTTGGTTTTGTTGGGGCCCGCCTTCTCATGTTTTTGCACTAAAAATGAATTCTGCTGAAAAATCATATGACCTGCTTCGGGGCTGAATGGGGTTTCAAGGTAAGAACATATTTGGTTTCAAATTGAATCATGTTGAATGGCTCTGTCCACGATTGAATCATATTGAAACAACCGTCTGTGTTTTGCATAGTTGAAGCCTACAAACAATCACAAGGGAAAACAGTTTCAGAAGAGGATGCAGGAAACATCACTGTTGAAGTTTATCGTTGACGTGTTTCTAGATCTCGCCAAAAAATACTGACGCTTTCAGTAGCTAGTCATATTTCTGAATCTATTGATCTTCCAATCTGTTGAATATGTTGAATTGATTGGTTCAAACCTGGAACCTATTGGAATCTCTGTGGATGTATCGGTCCTCGCAGGTTTTGCATAGGGAAAGCAGTTGCTTCATGTTGCTTCCATAATCTCGTGAAACACATGGGTTCCATTTGTAAAATGAATTCATGAGATTGTTGCATGAGGTCTCATATCATATAAAACAATAAAAATGACGATTTCTGGAGATGTCCACGACTACTCCAGCAGACAATCATCCCCCAGTCTTTTCCCACACCTTTAAACCAGAGGTACCCGTCCTCACTCCATCAGCCAGCTGCAGCCCACAAGTGTGTCTCGGCGGCATCCCTGCCAGAAAAAACAAAAAAAAACGCCGAGGTCAATTGAATTCCCCCCTGTTTTTGTTCATGGAATTTTTTGGTGCTAGTAGCTGTGTGTCACTGGGAAAATGAGATAAATGAACTAGGTGGTGGTTTCAAATAGTTTTTTAAATGTTCACCCTACCTAGGGGAATGATCCAATTTGACGAGCATATTTTTCAACTGGGTTGGTTCAACCATCAACTAGAATATTCTGAGGATGCAGATTTGCAAAGCAAGCTTCCCACGACAGGAACAGGAAGCTGTTGGCCAGCGGTTATGGCCCTTTTTTGCCATGTTTTGTGTGGATCTTGATTCCAGACCCCTCACAATTCAACATGGGAAGTGAAGCTTAATATGCATATGTATATATTATGTTATACATATAACATATTTATTTGCACACATATTTATATACACATATGTTGTCCTTTGAACTGACTTGAGATTTTGAATTTATTCTATCAAATACTTGATGAAAAGCATTCAAAGATTCTGTAGGGTCTATGCATGAGTTGTGTTTCTTAATTTGCTCAGAGTCACTGAGTCACTGATTGAATCTGGCACTTCCCCAAAACAACCATAAGCAACCTTGGATTATTTTCGCTACTTGAGATTCTAGAGGATGTTTGGTTATAATGGCCTTTTGCCTTGTTTTTTGCTTTTTTCTGGGTCCGGCCCGGAAAAAAAAACGATGAAACAGCCCCAACAGAAAATGCATCAAAAACATCATTGAGAGAACGACCTTTGAAAGTCCCCATCAAACCTCGTTGTTGATCTTTGAAGCTCCAACTTCTTCAGGATATCTCCCATCTCGCCGCTCTCTTCCTGTGGAAACTCCGATACCAGTTCAAATATAAGCGGCGCATCAGGTGGAGCGGAAAAAATCGCATGGATGTATTACTAAAAGTTTGCATCTATTTTTGCAGAGAGTTGTTTTCAAAATATCAAAACCCTATCTTTTGAAGTTTTAACATATAGGTATATTTGCTCAATTGATTCCAATGTATCAAGTTTCCTTTTTTCTTTTGAATTGCTGTAGATCAATGAACTGTAAAAAAATCTTCCGGAAAAGGAAGCATCGCCAAAACGACTCCCCGAAACCCTTCGGAAAGGCCGTTCCTTTCCACGGCAGACGACCGTGGCGTCGCATCAGTCGCCGGTGCGGCCAGCCCCAACAACTGCCAGATCGGTGATGCCGAAGGAGGCACCTGGGCGCGACGGAGAAGTATCCCATACCATCCATGGGACTCATACATTTACCTACGTGAATGGTTGATTTGTATGGTAAATGCATCATACACGGATGGGTATTGTCAAGATCACGATTTTTGTTGCCCCGAGTTTGCTTAAACGTGACCTGTGGCAAACGGTGAGTTTTATAGGAAGCTTGTTGGTTGGTTTTGTCATGTGCTATTTGAATATTCAGATCTTACAATCCTTGAGAATAGAAACGCATCCACGTGTATGAACTGACCGAAAGTGTTTAGGAGAAAATGCAGGGAATGAAGCTTTGTTTTCATGTATTTGCTATCCAGGCTCCAAAAACGTCCTGTATTTATGGCTTGTTGATGTCAGGTGACACCACTTTTTTTTTGAATTTGGTCAACTCACTGTATTTCAACTCCAGTTTTGAAAAATTATTCAAGTTATGATCAAAAACGATATGCATTTTCAGCTTCAACCCCAGGTTCGAGGTTTTGAAACCATATACTCTTTGATGCCGTCCTTGTTGGCTGATGTTTTGTTTTTTTAAATTAACTCGGTGCGGCTCGACTTTGATGAAAACCCGATGTGTTTAACGCAGAGGTTTTCGGAAATGAAGTGCCTCAGAATGACGCCACTTTGGCTTTTGACAGTTGGAGGTTTACATGTTCGAAATCATGTTGTGTAGAGATTGTTATATTGGTTCGTGCCCTGGTTCAGATGTGGTTTCTGTACAAAACAGCAAAAAAAATCATCATATGCTAAAGTAACACCCACATCCCAACAAGATCAGCGTTGGCGCATCTTGAAGACTGAAACGGCAGTGGCTTAAATACATTGAAATATGTTCGAACAGTATTTCCACACATGCCAAGATACATGTATGGGCCGTATGGGTTTTTCCAAAAATAGGGGTACCCCAAATTGGATGGTTTATAATGGAAAACCCTATTAAAATGGATGATTCGGGGGTACCACTATTTTCGGAAACCCCCGTATCTAGGCCGCTGCTCAATAAACGTTATGGCATGTTCAATGCTTGTTCTATCTTCTCCTTCCGGGCCCACACGTGCAATCGAGAGTACGCGCATGCACCGTAGGTCTGTCTAGGCATGATTTATAGTATATAAATGTGTACAGCTACTTTTAAGATATACACAAACACCCTACATTGATTCTTTAGGCAAGGGCCAGGGGTTTATCTCAACTACAACAAGTTGGTGGTGGTCTTCACTGACCCCTCCTTGTGCCGATTTCATAAAGAGACCCTCCTCGTTCCATAGCATCCGCCGGAAGCAATAGGTTCAGAATGCAATCAGAAAATCCAGTCGTACTGTGAGTCTGACAACCTGGGATGGAATCAGTACTTATACTTCGCCATGTCCAATCTACCAAGCACTTTGCTGTGTGTTATTGTAGTCGGTGGCTACATTACTGCAACCAACTACCAACTCCTTATGGTATAGGACACATCAGTACCAGGCTTCTAACACTTCCTTCCCACAAATATGATTCCACTTGCATGAACTTTCCACACAAGAAGGTCGTGCCTACCAATGGAGACTTTTCTTCCTTGGCTTGGTAGATTGGAGTGCCCATTGAAATTGGAGGTTTCCTAAGGTGTGCTTCCTATAGAAATATCAGCCCAGTCACCACAAATACTGCGAACACCCTAAGGATGAGGATGACAATTGGGGGGAGGCGTATGAAGACAGCGACATCGAGATGGTACAGCAAAAGCACCTTGGCACATTGAAAGGCCCCCAAGGGGATGGGGTCAAATCAGATCATAGGGTCATAGACTGCCAAAATACAATGCAGTTGATGTTAAATCACGTTTTGTCATGTTATGTCATTTCAAACCATGTGATAGCAGCTAGCACTTGTATCATCTTGTTGCGTGTTATTACATTATTATATTATTTATGGTTATTCATGTATATCAGGTATTCAGGTCATATTTTGTCATATCATTTGGCTGTTTTGAATATGGTAAGAGTTCCCCCCGCTTGTGGGTGGGCCTCGCTATTGACATAGACCAAAGCACCATGTTGATCAGGAAGGTTTCATCCCAAAAAAGCACCAGATTTGTCGTCGCCAAGGACCACCAAGGTCAAGAAAGTGGATCAGTTTCTGACACGCACTGAAAACCCGATTGATTCACAGCATCTTTGGAAAATGAAGATTCTTGGCCGCAATAACTTACTCAAAGCCACTGCGTCAAATCAGCTCCCTTTTTAAATGGATGGTTTTTTGGTTGTTAATTAAGTGGCCTCTCAGAATCTAGGTGGTGGTGGCAACTCAAATATTTGTTACCTCGAAAATTGGGTAAGATTTCCAATTTGACGAGTATATTTTTCAAATGGGTTGGTTCAACCACCAACCTGGAATTGTTTGAAGTTCTTTTGGTTGGGTTTCGTGGTAATAATCCCACGATCGGATCCCACTGAGGGTACAAACTTGGATGGATTATGTGGCAGGTTTCCTGGTGCCTTGGATTTTTTACGGGGGGGAAAAAAATGGCGCCGGTTGGTTTCTAGGGATGGTTGAGTTTCCTATGCACACCCAATAAACCTCAGATGTTTTATTGGCAAATGATATCCATTGAGAGAGGGTTGAACTTCCTCTTCAAGATGGTATTTGTTCATGATGAAAATTTCCAACCAATCACACGACATTGCTTCTTGGATGGACTTTTTTTTTGGTCGTGAGTATTCATTTAAGCAATTCACAATCAAAATCTATCCTTCAAAACTAAAGTGTTGGGATGTTGGAAGAGACATCGCAAGGTTTTTGCATTCAAAAGCTGGTCATGTTTGGATTGCTGAAGTTTGAAGTCACTGAAGTGCGGGCAGTTGATTTTTAAGCTGGATATCCATTCAGAAAAGATGGGAGGTATGAGAGGTAGGGGAGCTTGTGCGATGAGACATTTCGCCATTTCACGGTTCATCATCACACATCGACAGTTGAATTTACAGTTGGGTCAACTCACGACGGAATCGTGAGATTCCAGGGTCATACATACATGTTCACAGTCGACTTGTTACAAGCCAATTCGCTTCAAAAAGATGTACAAAAAGCAAAGACGCCTGTCAATCTACTGATTGGATATGTATATACATCCCTGAAATTTAACATGGATACCCAAAAATGTCATATGGCATCATATTGGCCATATGTTGAAAAGGAGTTTCCTTTTCCAAGCCATCACTTTTGTTCTCCATCCCAAATTTTCAGGGTGTTTCACGCTTGTATGTTTTTTTTCCGCAGAAGTTAAAAGTTTGAAATGAATCTGAAGATCCAAAAAGTGTCGTGATTGAGGTGCTTCTGAACTCCTTGGTGATGATGATGGTGTCTTGGTCTTCGGTTTTTTGACCATAGGTTTCTGACAACATTTCGTTTTTGCAGGCTTGGTCCACTTCCAACTCTCTTTTGATTGTAGCCATATCAGATAGCCAACCTCTATAGATTTTTGTGAGAGTCTGCAGTTCAAAATAGACAACATTCCAACTAGTAACTAGGCTGTGATATTGGGGGAGCGATTTGGATCTAGGGGGTGAACTATTTCCCCACTGAATCTTCCAAATCACAGGGTAGCCGAATCCATTCTTTGAGTTTTTGACAACTTGACCCCCAAAAAATTCTTTAAGTCGAGCCCTCAGGAATTGGAATTCGAGGGACGTGCTGCGGGCGTCTTCGTGCCTTGAGTGAAAAAAATCAATTTGGGGATCCCCTGACTCCACTATTCCAACGGAAAGTTCCCCCAACTACAGGGACGTTAGGAGCTGTTGAAGTGGAGCAGGGTTTGCTGCAGACGTAGAAAGGGCGGATCCTCGTGTTTATCAAGTTTGAAACTGGATCGTCTATGTTGAAACCATGGGAATGAACCATGGAATGTCGGCCCAAATGAGAAACCAGCAGCATCCCGGATCTCCTAGAGAAATGATTCTTTTGGTTGGAAACCACTGCATGTGAGATTTCACTTTCAACCAAGCATAGCCTTAGTTGCAACTGCATGATAAACCTTGGTACGTCCAAAGCAAAATGTTTCCTTGCCACGGAAACAGTTACAAATCTGCAAAGATTCAAATCAGCTTCGTCATCTCAAAAACAAAGACGTTCCAAGTGAGAGACATACAATATTGTCCTATGGAGAAATGGGGAGACTGCATATGATATTTCTGCTTTGAATCGCCTATACATCTTCTCAATATCTTCTCACCTTAATGTTGTTCACCATTTACACATGCACACCAAGCGTCCTTAAGCCATCATATTATATAATAGTCATATATTGTCACCGAGCACTCTTGCTGCCATAAGGTTGGTTATCCAAGCCAATTTGACATCCACACATTGGAGGCGTTCTGCCCTGGGAGTTTGACATTGGATCAGTCCATGGCGTGCATTGTTGATACTGTTAATGGGCAAAATATGGCCAACCAGTGGGAAAGGTCAAACAAAACACTGCCATTAGAGAGATTGATTAAATAGATTAGCCGGATGTTGTGATCGATCAATGTTGCGTTGATACCTTTTACTGTAATGATTTATACCTCGGACCTTGAAATTTGAGGGAAACTGTGTCACCAGGTGACTTGAATTTTTCCTCCGGTTGGTTGTAGTATCACAGCTGTTCACCAAGAAGTTGTAGATGATGAACGAAACAACGAAAGTCGGTTGTTGAAGATTTTGCGAACGGAAGCCAAGGCTCCAAGGAAAAAAGTGCATGACAGATATCAGATAGTTCCAACTTCAGAGGATCCTTGAAGGAGAAAAAAAAACGATTTGTCAATACATGTCAGCGCTAGAGGTCATAAGATCATGAGAGCCATCAAAGTCATATATTGGGTAAATATATATATATATATAAGTCAATGTGTTATTAACGATGTATGAATTGGCTATAGCTGGATCGCAGCGCTGGCCAGGACTTGTTTCTTCTGCTCGATCGCATCTTTGTCACTTGGAAAAAAAGGAACAGGGCAGATAGGCGCTCAGGCACAGCTGCTGAGCTCCTGGTTGAGTTTCGAAACGTTTCAAAACGCCTCAGTTTCCCAGGTTTTCCTATTCTTTGCTGAGTGGTGCGTGCGTTTGTGCCATGGCAAACAAAAACACCATGGACAATGGGAACAGGGCACATGGAGTATGGATTCATCAAATTTCATGAAAAGGCCATGCAATTGTCGTTTGATAGAATTGCCACTCTTGCATACTGTACCCCTGTACCCTGTTTTCAAGACAAGGGTGAAATATAAGAGTGACCTACATCAACCAATAATCAACTCTACTTTTCTACCAGAAGAGTCTCAATATGTGAGTTTCAAACGGCGAATGAAAAACTCAAGTTTGTTGAATGCGTAGTTTACTGCGAAACAGCTTGCCATAAAGCCGTGTTGACTAGCTAAGAAGTGTGGCCCAAGTGCCAACCCACTCATCCAAGTGAGAAGTCCCGTGATGGATGTGGTTTGTGAAACAGTCATCCTGCAGTCCAAGCCATCTCCGAGCCAATAGGATACTCAACATAATCACCCTACTCCCAATGAACTTCATTTCAATTACCACCATTCAGATTTGTAGGTTCTAACAGCTCTGAGGTATGTGGAGAAGAGGAGTTCCTCGGTATTGATTTGGAGCAGGCTCTTGATATTTTGCACGAAGGTTGGTATGAATGAATGATGCATTTGGTGTACAATTGCGCGCAAGTCTGTCTCAATATCATCGAAATCCCATCCTGCACACATAAGACTTCAAACGAAATTGCCTAAGTTTTTGCGATACGGGATACAGTAAGAAGGGTCAATGGTATATGGCAACATGATCCTCATGTGTTCACGCAATTCCAGATCATGACCCTCGCCTTTTTCACACCTGTAGTGAGTCCTAAGATGGCAAGTTTGAACGGATTTTTCATTCGCATATTTTATGCTTTGATTATTTGTGGAATGTGAGTGGTTTCTCTACCAGCTACCATTTAGATCAACATATGGATGTTTCCTTAAATGGTGGTACCCCCAAAACACCCCAACATGATCATTTTTAGTAGGAAAACCCATGGTTGTTGGGTACCACCATTTTAGGAAACATCCATATAATAGAACTTGTTTTGTTGCCACTCAGACCCTTTCAGCTCAGGTTTCTTTTACGATGTTGCCAACTTATTCGATACATTTCTGGTCTACGCGGGCATTGTGGATTTCTTTGTCGCCCTCATTGCTGCGGGAGGAGAAGCAGGTTCCCCCGATTGGTTGCCTTGAGATGGCTTGAAGTCAGAAAGAATGTAACAAATTGACATACAAGATAAAATGATACTGGTGCGTTTCACCAAAGCGAAGAGCGACTTGGTGTTGCTTCTAAAATGCAAGTTTGGAGTTTTTATTAGGTGTTGGTCGTTCCACCGCTTTTCAATCTAGAACGTGTTTGAATAGTTTATACATGATTCTTTGTCATCGTCTTGTATTTTGACAGCAGGCTAAAAGCAGACCTCTCACAAAAAACATCCAAACAACAAACATCCATATAGTACTTTTAACAGGTTTGTTTTTGGGCCCTACTCAAAAACCTAAGCAGATCTGGCACCCTTTCTACCATCCATCCAGGTGATGTCCAAAGCTCCGGCAAAAAGGCCAGCCACTAAAGAACAGCCCCGAAAGATGCAACCTTTTTGTAAGAGGAAGTATTGAAAGGAAGTAGAAAGGTACATATTATACTACACACATACATATGTATATTGATAATAATGTATATATAATCATATTATATACAATATATATTTATATGTAGACATTAGACATTCACATTCACATCGCTATAATCTGTGTCTATGAATCATAATGCTATAGTTTGCATGTTCGGAAACTCCAGATACTTTCGTTGCGTTCCAGGCGCATCTCGAAGCATAGTGGTGCTACGATTGATGCTTCAAAAAACGGAGGGGAAGCCTTCAAGCCAGGTCTGGGAGGGTTGATTTAAATAATCATCAGAAGTCCTGCACCAGGTTGTGGTTCGTAGTCTATCCCATATTTACGAGTTTTTTACATCCCAGGTGGTGCAGGATTCCTTCCATCAACAGTAGTTATATACTATCAGTTTTTGCCACTGTGGATACAACAAAAACAGGAACGACGGTTTGTAATTAGACCTACTGGAAGTAGCACCAATATATGTCCTTGTAACTTGTACGCAACGTTGGATAGACAGTGGCAAAGTGTAGCGACCTCTGTCGACCAAAACCCCAAAAAGGTCGTGTAGTAAGGAGAATCCACCCAAAGTGCCCTTCAGTTGGAGAATTGTTTAGTCAATTGCGCAGAATATGATGGTGCATACATGCCAAAAACATGCAGAAATCATTGGGTTTGTGTTGCACATCTCTGATATCTATAACAGCATACATTTATTTGTATATATATATATGTATACGTATATATATATATATATTTATATGTATGCAATATATATTATATTCCTTTGACCCCCCAAAACCATGAAAAACGAAGCTTTTAAGTTTTAAGCCTTCAACATATAGGGTTATAACCCCTAAACATGAATGTTGTAGGTTCCCACAGCATATGTTATATTAGATGCCTGGAACCCCAAACAACCATTTATAAATGGATGTTTGGAGAAACAGCCATTTCCTATCTAAAGATTTGGTTCATCATCCAATTGAAACAACCATTTAAAATAAACGGTTCTTTGGGGTTCCAGGTGCATATATACTTCCTTCGGGGTGGCCACAAAACATCCATGGATCCAAACCCCCAAAAATCATCCAAGGATGCGAGCCCTGAAGTCCTTACGCGCCATTCGCATGGTACGAAGTTTGCGCTTCTTTCAAGTGCCTTGGGGCGGCGTTTTACGGCCTTGGGCAATTGGAATCCTCCCCAAGTTGGGCTCCGGAGATGGGATGAGATTTGGGTGTTTTTTTTTGAATGCTTTTGTTGGGCGAGATGTATATTTGGGTGTTTCCAACAATAGGGGTACCCCAAAATGGATGGTGAAAATCATGGAAAACCCTATTAAAATGGATGATCTGGGGGGAAAACCCACTATTTTCGGAAACATCCATTTGGGGTGTATTACATAGGATTCATAGCCACCAGGGAAGGTTGGAATAGAATCTTTGAGATACTTTTTTTTTGCAACGAGCTGGTTCGGTTCTGGAAGCATGTTAGAACCACTGTTCTGCCAAGTATTTTCTTAAAAGACTTGGTTTCCGTATTATATTTCATGTGTACATCAGTATTTGGAAATGTATGAAAGACGTATCAGTGCATCAGTGTCTAATCAATGCAGAAAGAACTGTTTTATGAGGCCTTATTTCTTGGTTGGAATGGTTGAACATGATAAACACATAATTTCTCTGGAGATGATTAACATTCCAACCAAGAAAAAAGGTATTCCCATTCAACCATATTTAACCAACCAATATTTCTTTGAAGCAGACTGCAATGCCATGGTTGGAATGGTTTTGTCACATGTCTTGTCACAGGCCCTTAAAAAATGTCCCTGTTTTTGGGTTGAGGTTTTACTCCTCGAATTGGTTGAAGTCAAACGGGGGGATCCATGAAACACGGGGAATTCAACCGAAAGTTTCCAGACCATGCCCTTTGGAGTTGCAATGGTTGGATCCCGGCATCGTTCGCTGTCTTTTCTTGATGGTCATCCATGGATTTGCTGGAAAAGGATGGACAAAAACTGAAAAAAAAAACACCACAACCTTTGCCTCCTTCAGTCTGAGAACTGCGAAACAGAAGTCGTAACAACTGCAGAGTACCAGTGTCTTGTGCGTTACTCCCAGAGTTCATTAAAAAATCATTACGGTGATTTCCAGTACCGCAGGGATGTCACTGTTCCTGTAAATATATGGATGTTTCCAAAAATAGGGGTACCCCAAAATGGATGGTTTATAATGGAAAACCCTATTAGAATTGATGATTTGGGGGTACCCCTATTTTCGGAAACACCCATATGTAAATATGTTGATTAACATTAGGCCTACATCTTCCCAAGATTCTCCCTGTTTGATGTTGATCTGCCACCACGGAAGTCCCACGAAGTGACCAGTGTCACCTCAGGGGCTCCGGGTATTGGTGAAAGCTTGTCAATGTTTTTTGCAGCTTAGAAGCAAGCCAGGGAAATTGTGTTCAGGAGAAAAAACAGGTGCTTTGTGATTGTAACACTTCGAGGTTGTTGTAGAAGTGTGGGATAGAGCTTCGAGCATGGTGAGATGCTCATGAAAGGCAATTGCCTATCATTTTGCCATTGAGAACTAGGAGCTAACGTCATGAGGCTATCCGATTTGAGGTCCGCTGCCTCACACGAGGATTTGATGTGCAGAAATGAAATAGAAACGAATGGAAATCACATGAATTTCATCAAATTTTATGTTCTGACTCTTTAAACGCAGTTCAAAGCAAAAATCAAGTCTTGTATTTTCATCAGAAATTGGCAAGAGTGAGACTTACTGTAGAGGGTCATTTGGTTGATGAACCAAGACTGGTGGTACATCCTATTTTTTATGCATGTAGTGACCGGGCGATAGTTTCTTGCGGCTCACACAGCACCTGCATCTGGATGGTCTGGTTTGTGGCTGCTAAGTGAGGTCAATAGATTCTTCGTTTTGCCGATTTGTACATGCATTGTTGTAATTGCTGGGCTGCTCCTTTTATCTAATTAACACATACATGATCTAACAATTCATTGGCCCAGCTATATTGTGGAGATGCAACGCACAATTGAGGTTGTATGAATTCCCAAGACAGAAAACATCTAGGTACGATAAACCACCATGTCCTTTGAATATACTTTTCAGAAAAATGTCGCTAAGAATCTTTGTCGCACACATCCAACTGGGTCCCAAGGCCTTCGCTATGTTGGGCCATGGTGTTACTGGGTCACTGGGCCTTGGAAGGGCACTGGTCATTGGTGTTTTCCGAAATGTCACAACATGTTCTGCTAAGGGGTCGTTGTTACACTATATGGATGATCCTTTGGCTGGTCCCCAGCCAGCACCACTTATCAGACTTATCATTTGTTGTTCCTGTTTGGGATGATATGTGATTTGCATGAAATGGAATGATCTTTCTGTGCTGGTGATAAAACAGCGCCCAGACTAAGACCAGAAGCAAAATGAAGCCCGATTCAATCTTCAAACGAGTGACGGTTTCATTGCTCGAAAATGGGTGAAACGGTGAAAGGACTAAATTGATGGTAACTCTTCAAGATCAAATTTAATGCACTTCATGTGATTTCCCAATTTGCATCAACTGATTTTAGTTGCAATGTTTCCAGCAGCCTGGTTTTGATCATGCAAAACACTGCAGTCACTGTAACTCCCAGGTATTTTCATGTCTATGGGAGCTTTGCTACTGGGCAATATGCTACAGGAGAATGGGCTCGCCTGCCTTTGAACGTATCCGTATCTGTATCTGACTGTAGAAACACAAAAAATTGCATAGAAACGAACAGCCTATAGCAATTTATGAGATGTCGTAGAATATTGATTTGCTAGATTTTATGATATGTACAGTATGCATGAGAGTTACATGTAGGTCTTCTTGTTCAGGCTAGGGGTTCACCGAAGGTAGGAAGGAAGCAGTATACCACAGCAGAAGTTGGCAAGCGTCACTCCCTTTCCAGACCAGCCAAGTGTCCTCCCGCGTTCGATCAGGAGTTTGTCAGGGATGAGACTGCGTCGGCTGAGGATCGTGAATGGATTTGGCTACGATATTTGGACTGCAACAGTTGAGGTCGTGCAGTGGTCAACAATGGATATCTAGGATAATGTTGAAAGAGAGAGGTCAAGCAGACAGCGAGATCTTCATGAAAGCAGGGACCAAACAAAGAAAAAACAACTTTCACACATCCAAATATTTTGAAGTTGAAGATCTTCAAAGGGTTTGGAGAGCAATCAATGACATTCACTTATAGATATCAAAAATGTTTGAAGAGGTGCCGGAACTTTGATGTTAAGTCCCGTTGTTGACATTGAATTCGGAATTCCCACCTCGCGAAAAACAACACGAATACACAGTAAATTATTCAAACATATTTGAACACCCTTTCGCGATAGATCATTTGGAAACTTTAATGCACATGGGTTTTATGAATACAGGCCGGAAACTTGCAAACTCTATCCATGGGTTATGCACAGAGTAGATTTATGCCATAAGGCTTTCTATTGGACAATTAAAAGTAAGTTGAACACTCAATTGCTGGACTTGGGTCGCAACGAAGGCCTCGAACCAGAAACTCTATTTCGATGGGACGAACCTGTTCTTGTTGCTGTTGCGTTGTTGGACAATAGAACCCGTTACGACTCAAACCAGACGTTTTTGCATGACCCAATTAGCATTAAAACAGACAGGGGAAGTGCTGCAGCTGATGACAAGGTTGTCGTTGTTGTTGTTGTTGTTGTTGTTGCTGTTGTTGTTGCAGTTGCAGTTGCAGGGTGATGGTGGTTTTGTTGTACATGGCAAACCCCGGCCTTTTGCTGAGGCTATGGCACAACATTTCAAGCTATGTATACCCTTTTTGAGGTTTCTTGGAAACCGTCAGGGTTTTTCGATTTTTCCATCAGCTTTCCGACCTTTCGGACTTGAGTCAATAAAACCCCCTGGTGTTTTGCTGAGGTTACTTTTGCCGGTTTCTTGGCGGATGTTTTTTTTCGCGAAAGATTGTTTCATCAGCTTGGCTTAGCCAGTTTCTGAATTGACAGGACTCAGAAACCCCTTCGGCCCTTTTGTTGAAAAGAAAGGGATCAATGAAGCCAGTATCAGTATATCCACAACAACAGGGGGATTCACCAACTCAAATCATTGAAGTTTCTACTAATGCTGAAGTCATGAAACCTGTGAAAATTTCTGTTCCGAAACCTCAATTGCTGCCAGTTTTGAATCATATATGTTTTGAAACCGGTAAGTAACGCGTAGCCAAAGTACAAGTGATGGTTTCTCAAAAGATGAGTTTATCCAAGCTTTCTCCGACCCTATTGTCGAAACAATTTACATGCCAATTGCTAACATTGGGGGCCGCGGCAAGGATTTGGTTGAAAATTGAATTGTGTGTTTGCCATCTAAAGATATTCAAGGTACTTTAATAAGGGATTGCTTCCTTTTTTATCTCTTATGTAATCAGGTTGTAATCATTATTTTGAGTTGGTGTGAGTTGGTTCCAAACGGAACAAAACCAATGGTGACTCATGTTGTCTACTAAAGAACTCAAGGGTCTCATGCAAACGGACATTTGCAGTGGATTTCTGAATCCTGTTTAATTTTCCTGGATGCAAATAACACAAATTGTCATGGGATTATATTTTCTCGAAATGTTTACATCTGTTAGTTTGAACAAGTTCCAATGCAGCATTGCCATTGGCGCAGGCAAATATAGATCATAAGCATGATCCTGCATGTAAAACATGGATGCCAGATGCCAGATACTTCCGGGAAAGATTGATATTTTACGCAAACGCCATCACCACGGCTATAGCTACCATCCGAAGTTGGCCACGCCTATCTCTACAAGTTTTCACACAGGAAATTGGCCCACAAGTGCCAGACCCGTCTTAGAGAAGGCCTAGTTGTTCATGTCGTGTGGGCGCATCTGGGTTTTGAAGGATCCGTTGGTAAATAGCGTGTAGGTGCGTTGTGTCAATGATCCCAGAGAGGGCATCAGGATATATCAGGACTACAATGTTCTTCAGGTTGTTGTGGCTGTGGTTCTTATTGTGGTTCTGGGGGCGGTTGTTGTGGTTGTGATTGTGGGTGTTGATGGTTATTGTGGCTGTCGTTGTCGTTGTCGTTGTTTTGTTGGTGGTGGGGGTGTCGTTAAAAACATGTTGGAACCAGACCACTCGCTCTTGAAAAGTGATGTCGCCATGAAGTCAATGTCCTTTCTAGTGTTTAAATGTATAATTAACTAGCTCAACTAAAGTTTCAGTACGCTTTCAGGCGGAATCAGATTGAACATCCACTTTGAGGTCCCATCATTTTGTAACCCCAAATGGTATGTTTAATGATGCCCTTCCTGATCCTTCCTGCAAAACTTCCTTCACTGCCCCGCACAGGTCAGTTCCTACTTTGTTCTCTTCTTCGTTCCATATATTTGTATCTCAATGCGAAATTTACAGCCGAATCGCGATGATTGTTGGTATGATGGGCCCATAAGACATTGAAAAGTTGCTAATGGGAGAGATGGTGAGTACAGTCTGCTGAACATTGAAGGTTGTCCAAGTTGACTTGTTGAGAGATTCAGGACATTTCAAAATTTGTCAGATCCTGATTGCAACTTCACGAAAAAAATGTGTTGGCATCTTAGAAATCAACAATGAAATGCACATTTTGAGAATCCAAAATCTTTTGATTCCTACCAACCTGGCGGTGTGTTTCAACCCATTTCTGTTGCATCAGATCGGATCCTCAGGTATTGTGGTCTTTGCAATTATTCGTGTCATCAGTACCTTGCTTGCAGATCCCAAAAAAAAACGATGTTCCTTGCTGTATCCTTGTGGAAACCGCATCTTGGATCCGTGGATCCTAGCAATTCTTTTTTTGTTGCGACAGTTTTTTAGATTTTTTGATTAATGTGTCAAGTCTTTTTTTTTTGCAGAAGTTAATACTGCGAAGTGAAATTACCCTGGTATTTTCGGTCGGATGAATCTGTTCAACATATATATTCACAACGGGATAGGTTTAGTTACTTAGGCCCCTCTGAGAGCCACCATGTCAATGTGAGGACAATGTCAGGATACAAAGCCCCATGTTTTTGTTCTGCTCAGGTGCAGTTTTTTTGAAGGACGGGAACGGTACTTGGCTGTTGGGAACTCAAGTTTTTTCTAGCAGGGTAAAAATACCTAGGTCGTTTTAAAGGAGGTATATACTCAACTGAACTTGTACATTGGGGTGTGGCCTCCTCCTAGTCACAGTGAAAAATGAAGGTTTATAGGGATTCCCTAAGAAACACGTAATAATCCTGGTGAGGAAAGTTACTTGGTGGCTAGGGGGGTAGATCCGGGTAGATCCAACTTCCAACTTATAACTTATACAATAATTCAGATGTGAACATATTTGATTTTACCCAAGAAAGGAGTTCAAACTCTGAACAAGCGATGAACCCGGTTTGCCTTGAAAAGTGTGTTCCGACATGTTTCCACCCTGATGAAATGGGTCCGACAGGACACCTTGGATGCTGCTCAAAATGATGCTGAACTGCTGGTCATCGATCGTTTGCGAACCTTGCATGTCGTTTTTGTTGCCCCAAAGTGAGCAGGTCAGATGAGAGGATATGATGGAATACCAATTTTCATGTATTTTCATCAATTTCCAGAGTTGTGTGGTGAATGTACGCAGAGGATCACAGAGGATCTATGTGAAATCAAAAAACTGTGGAGCGTGCAGATGGTAATTATGTCATCAATACTGTTGATAGAGGAAATCCTCCACCAGTTGATGTATTAGATTTCCCGGTATTCACAGGGTTTCATACATCCCAGGTGTTTAGGCGGATTTCTTCCATCAACAGTATGACTCATGTTGGTAAACAACTAGCATGACCACCGGATTCACCCCCGATTTTGGTGCCCCACTCCCAAGCGAAAATTTCATTGGCTTTGGGATGTTAGATTAGATTGCCACATTTTGTGACGTTGGGATGTTCCTTCTTGAGGCTTATTAGTGATCATTATGATGATGACGATGATGATGGTGAGGATGATGCTCATGTTCATGATAGTCTGATGGATGCTATGTTGAGGATATTTTATAGCAATATTGGAGATAACCATCATGTTCAAAACCTCGGTGTCTTCTTTACGCACATGCCGAGGAATGAAAGAGAAATATGTGAACAGACTGGAAGGAATTTTCCGAGCACCTTGGAGGTCATCAAAGTTCTGAAAAAGTTCTCATCATTTCACATCTGTTTCCACTCGATGGGGTGGAAAACCGGGCGGCCCCTATTTTTGTCGAAATCTATTTCTGGGCAATCAGATAGTGACGGAAGCAAGAGACACTCTTACACAAAGAAGCACCCAGATACCAAGAGAGTAGCAAGAAAAAAAATCGTGTTTTCGTTGTTTTCGGCATTCACTCTGCAGGCTAAGCAACTTCTTGTGAAAAACCGGTCCCAAAAATCCTGAAACCGGATTTTTGGTTTAAAAGGCCAAAAAAAACTCGGTGGAAAATCTCGTTTTATTGGGGATTTTTTTGTCCCCCATCGACCCAAGGCCATCGATGAATCTGGCAATGGTCTCATCTCAGAGGAAAGGCTTTCAAACATCTTGTCCAATCCGCACCTCGGCGTTCGGCGACTTTTTGGTGACGGGACGTCGTTTTTGTATGTTTTTGTCCATGGAAAATCCAGGGATGGATGATTCCATGCGAAATTTTCTATGGACCATTTTTCTATGGGTAAGATAGCTTACTAACCTCCAGGGAACAAAACACATATCCCCACCGAAAGGGAAAAGGAAAATCATCGACTCAAAATCCCATTTTTGGGGGATATGTTAGTTCCCTGGGGGGTAGATAGCTTGACTCTGTGAAACCATTGCGGGTGATTGTAAACCTATAGAACCGAAGTTTTCTTTGCTTTAAACATCTTTAAACCACATAAGCTCAAATCTTAAATGGACCCCTTTTGCTTTACGCATAATGCTTTGCTTTGCCAAAATGGTGTCGTCCTTCATGTTTTGAGTGGTTATCTTGAAGAACAAGTCTTAGATTGAATACAGGCAGAATATGGACCTTGATGCATCTTGATGCCAGAAATGCGTATGAAGCCTGTACTTGTGAGCTGCCAAAGAGCATGCAAATTGGAAGTGACTTCTGTAAAGGAAGAACCCAAGAGGCAGGAAGATGATATCATCATGATTTACTCTATTCGCTTGCAGTCCTTGTGGAATGCCTGCTACTGTAGCAAAATCATGCAAAATCTATGTTCAAGGATCTCCTCGATGAAATTGTCGGTGGGTCCCCTTTCCCCTTACTGTATACCCATGTCCCAGCAGTTACATTGCCGCCGGCCTTCCATGATACTCCATGACCATATGCAAGTCCTCTATGCTGAAGTGGGAGCTTGGTCGGGGAGCATAGGCTCAAGTCAGATCTATTGGAAGTTCTCTAAAAACAAGCAGCTGGCTCACTGCCCTCCACAGGGTGATAGAATCACCCTGGATGTGGAGATGTTAGCATTCCCTGCACTTGCAGACACCGTAGATGCTACATTGGTTGGAGTGGATGTGATTGAACTTCCACACGTTGCAGATGTTGCTTGACAAATAGGGCGGAAGGGTGCCGGTGTGGGAGCTGTGTACGGCCTTGATGCTGTGCGACACTCTATTGTTAAGGTTCCTTGGTGATGCACGCGATGCACGTGATGCCCATGCCACTCAACACAAGCAGTTCGTTTTCCAGAAGGGTGCAAAGTTCCAAAAGCCCCGCTTATGGAGGCAACAATCCGGTGGACAGAGGAAGTGGTAAGTGGTCATCGACTTTTCTGTGCAGGCCATGCATAACTCAACAAAATCGATGGAAAGCCGTGGATGCACACGGTGTTGATGAAATGCGGACCATCAAGATTCGGAGGCGCCAGCCTCAAGCGGCAATGCCCATTGTGTGAGTTTGGTTTGCATGGGCCAGTTTGTCCTTCTCACACAGAGCCCCATGAAGGACAGCTTTTTGCCCCTAGGTCAATCACTAATTTCGTTTCTGCCGCGGCCCACCAAGCCAAATTGATGCCACAACACCAAGCCTTTTTGGCCAAAGGCTGGGGCTGGTCTCAAAAACATGGCCCTTCTTGCCGTACGTCACCCAACAAGACTTTGAAGGAGCAAAAGTTAGTCACATGCACGCTTTGTGCTTATCCATCCTAGCTAAAGGTTGGATACAAGAATTGCAGGCTGTTCAATCCTTTCTTAGGTTGAAGACCAATGAATCAAGGCTCAATGCCCTGGTGGGGGCTTTTGAAGATGGGACCCTTTTTCATGATCACGACTTCAGTGCCTTGCAAGGGCAAATACAGCTGTGCACAGGTCCGGGCATCATTCTCAAAGAAGGCCATCCCCAAGAAAACTATGTTTGCTGCGCTTTTCACACACATTGCCCATCACAGAAATGAAGACTACAGGATTGGCAAAAAATGCGGCTCCAACCCAGGTCTGACATGCTTCCATTCACTTCGTAGCTTGGCGTCGGCCAATTTTTATGGCCTCTTAAAGGTAAACCATAATTTTGGAGGCTTCCATCAACCTCTATAAAACCTGGCCAGCCAGCTGGCTAGCTGGCATCAAAATAAGCTTTATCGTAACTGGACAGGATCCTGGCCGGCCAGAAGGTGGTGGCTAATCCGGCTCTGAAGGCTGTGGCCGGCTGCAAACATAATAACAAATTTGGAAAAAGCCCCATTCACCCAGCACGTACCCCACATGTTTTCTTACCACTGTAGTTGCCGACATTGAGGAAAGTGGCGGCGTACTTCCAAACGTTGGACCTTGATGTGCAGCTTGGACTGTTTGATGTTTGGGTTTGTTGCAATTAAGACAAGTTTGCCCACAAGCATTAAAGATCAAAATCATAACCATAACTATTTGTTTCCATGCGGGTGTTCTTGTGCAGCATGTTTGCACACGATCGGAACATATAGGTTGCCGGTTTGCCCTAGCCGTGGACAGATGAACTTTAAGCAAAAAAATTGAGGCATGAGGGAGCCGCGCTGTTCCATTTGTTGGATAACGGAGACGGCGAGGCACCTGGACCTATGTGTCAATACCATGTTTGTTTTGGGCAAATTGCTGCCATCGTTTGGCACGTGGTGGTGTTCTTATTGTGGTGGTGGCGGTGGTGGTGCCGCTGGTGTTTTTATTGTGTTGTTTTTATTGTGGTGGTTTTATTCCTGTGTTATTTTGTTGTTGTGGTTGTTGTGCTGCGGTTGTGTTGTTGTGTTTGGTGTTGGTTTGGTGTTTTTTTACATGTTACAGTTGTTGTTGTTGTTGTTGTTGTGGTTGTTGTTGTTGTTGTGGTTGTGGTTGATGTTGTTGTTGTTGTTGTTGTTGTTGTTGTTGTTGTTGTTGTTGTTGTTGTTGTTGTTGTTGTTGTTGTTGTTGTTGTTGTTGTCGCTGTTGTTGTCGCTGTCGCTGTCGTTGTCGTTGTCGTTGTTGTTGTTGTTGTTGTTGTTGTTGTTGTTGTTGTTGTTGTTGTTGCTGGTAGAGACAAAGACTGGAGCCCCGTGTAACATACAAGGATTTGTCTTTTTTGTGATGCTTGTTGCCTTAGTTGACATCCTGTCCCTGCAGGCCATAGCGTACAAACAAACAACAAGTAGCAGCAGCGCAGCAGCAGCAGGAGGAGAAGGAGTGTAGTAGTGGTGGCGGTGCTGAGCAGTAGTAGTAGTAGTAGTAGTAGTAGTAGTAGTAGTAGTAGCAGTAGTAGTAGTAGCAGCAGCAGCAGCAGGAGGAGTAGTAGTAGTAGTAGTAGTAGCCGCGGCGGCGGCGGCGGTGGTGGTGATGGTGATGGTGGTGGTGGTGGTGGTGGAAGGGGGGTCATTGGAACAACATACGGGGCTCCAGTCTTTGTTTGAGATTCCAGTTTGGGCGCCAAGCTTTAGTTTATTGTTTTCTGCAATTTCTGGGGCCAGGGTGGATTTCAATGACAGGGCGGCGGAAGTTCTAGTCAGTTTCCAGGGCCGCCTTTTGTGGCTTCATTTTGCATCCGTTTTGATTTTTGCGTTGTTTGGAATGTCCAGGGCTGTAGTTCGGATGCCTTTAATTTCCGGGGCTCCAATTTTCGGTCAACTATTTGACATCATCTTGCTGTGGTCAAGAAGTACGTGGTCATCTATTTGACATCATCTTGCTGTGGTCAGACAGAGGTGCAGTTAGTGGTCATCTATTTGACATCATCTTGCTGTGGTCAAGAAGTACGCGGTCATCTATCTGACATCATCTTGCTGTGGTCAGAGGTTAGTCTTGGTGTAGTGGTCATCTATTTGTCATCATCTTGCTGTGGTCAAGAAGTACGCGGTCATCTATTTGACATCTTGCTGTGGTTTGTAGAAGGGTTGTTTGGGGGGGGGGGTCACAGCAACCAACGGGGCCGCAGTCTAGGTTTGTACAATACATCATCAAGAAGAAACAAAGAAGAGGGGTTGCAGAGTTGGGGGGGGGCAGAACAACACACGGGGCCGCAGTCTAGGTTTGTAGAATAGGGAAGAAACAAAGAAGAAGGACGGGGCCGCAGTGATTGTTTGTTCGTTGTTGTTGTTGTTGTTGTTGTGGTTGTTGTGGTTGTTGTGGTTGTTGTGGTTGTTGTGGTTGTTGTTGTTGTTGTTGTTGTTGTTGTTGTTGTTGTTGTTGTTGTTGTTGCCTTTGTTGGTCCTTGTTGTTGGTGGTGGTGTTTTGTGTGTGTGTGTTGCGCAACGTGTGTGGTTGGTGTAAAGATTTGGGTGTGCAAGGTGTTGGCATCAAACGTTGTAGTATTAAGAGTTTTGGCGTAAAAGGCACAAAACGGTTGTTTGAACGGAACTGTTTCACAGAAATCAAATTCATAAGGGTCCTTCATGAGAAGTCAGTCAATTGGATTTTTTTCTGGAATCCTGTCCAGCCCTGCATCTGAACTTAAATTGCATTCCGCTCGCACTGCCTGCTCATTACTATATCATGTGTTTCCACCTGCTATTTGTAATCTCTTTCCATAAGCTCTCTTGGTATACCGTCTTCGTTGTTTTCGGGACATCCGGCGACTAATTGGTGATAATTTTTAAGAATTTGTTGCTATATCAGTGCCAGCACATGATTCATGTTGGTGAAATAGTATCGCATATGCAGATGGAGCGTCATCATGTAAAGGATCGTAAAGGTGTAAAACTGACATGTTCGCATTTTTCGTTGGTTTGTTTTTTGGGCATCCAACGAAAATGGGTTTGTTTCCAAGGTGACGTTGGAGGAGTTCATTGATGGTATCATGCGTTGCAAGGGCCCGGCACGGGCCATTGACCAAGTCGCAATGCATGCCGAACTGAAACAATTGGATGTTCCTCGGTCAATTTATGGGTTGTTTGTTTTGCGAGAAGTGGTAAATACAGTGTTTCGGAGAGTTTCGGAGAAAAATCCGCCAAATTTGTTGGAAGTTATGTATTGGCAACATCAGACGAACAGAAAAAAGGAAGGGCACGGAGAGAATTTTCATGAATTTTCGTGGGTTTGGCAATTTTTTGTTTTCTGAATTCAGTATTTGCTCATGGATCCACCAATGTTTATGAAACTAGAAAATGATTCATTTTTGTAGGGCCTGTAGGGTGTGGAAAATGTTTGAAACTCTGAGTGTTCGAAGTGAAATTTGTCCAGTTGTGTCCATTTGAGGTCAAAGTCACCAAACTCTTTCGGAAGCTGCTGAAGGTTTCCAAGGTGAGATTTTCACGCGAATCACTGATCACTGTAAAGTGGGTGAAAATGAAGAACTGGAACAACATGAATACTGTAATTTGATAATTTGTTTGCATGCGTTTTTTTGAATTAATTTGACACTGTTTTAGATACCGTGGCTGAATTTGTTTATTATCTTTAGGGAGTCAAGGATGTCAAAACATGTAGGTAGGGCAATACAGGAAATCTACGTTGTATACAACTGCCTTCCATGTATGTGTTTGCCTGATGTCGACTGATTTCGCATGTATTATGTCTGAAACTGATATGAGGGTAGCCATGTGTTGCTTAAAGAGGTGAATTTCTTTGTTGTACAATAGCAGTATTCCATACTGAATCATCAATCTATGAATAGATTTCTGATACTGATGTGTTTACTTGTCGTTACGAAAAGTTGGTGGAACTCTCATGGATGTTTCAGCTTTCCAAGGGAAAACCGTCTCCATTTTTTGTCATCAGGCTAGTCACTTCGAGATCAAGACCAGGCATCTGCTCAAGGGTGCTGGGTTGAACCGGTGGTTTGGTAGGAAGATTCCCACAAAAATTGTTTTCCGTACTTCAGGATTGATCAATGTAATATATGGCCAGGCACAGCATGCAGAAAGGAGGTATAAATGTTAGAAATTCCCATTGTTTCAGGACTGTCGGGTTGGTGACGAATTGTCATGATTTACATGAATTTGCCAAGATACGACTTCACTCATAGGAGCAGGTTTTTGTAGATTCATAGGCATATTCCACAACTCCCCAGTTCAACTCCTGCCCCCAACACTGTCCATTTCGAAGCATTTCGATTGGGCATCTAACACACATCACTTGCCATCCGTGGGATGTGATGACTTATTTAGCTCAACATGGGTTTCCCAATGATTTGTCTAGACTCCCTGAAACCATTGATCTTTCAAGCATTTGGTTATCCCAAAACCTCGCATCTCCTCATGTTTTGCCTTCTATGGATCCAAACATTGAGTTCGATGTTTCGGTTCATCCCTCCAACATTAACATTGACCCCCAAAAAAAGGTGAAGCCCCAGCGAAAATCGAAACACTCTTGTCAAACCTGCACAGAGATCAAAATGCCAGGAATGCCAACAAACAGGTGTCAGCCATGAAAGTGTTCCGTCACTTGGTGTGGGTTGAGGAGATATTTTCTATTGCCCCACATAGTGGGAAAACTATTTCTGTTTGGACATGGCGCTTCTAAAACCATCAACTACCTGTTTCATTTGGCCAAACAAAGCCAGCTCGTGTTTCTATACCTTTTGGATTCAAGAAACTGTTTGAGGTCATTTGGGCAGGAGGGTGCGCATGATGCCAGCATGACATGGTGGCCTTTCTTTTGCTCGATCACACGGGAATCATTTCACCAGTGTCATTGTCCCCAATCCCCACTACGGAGGTGGGGGAAAAAGCTGCCAGGATATTCTATCAGTTTGTTTGGCAATCCATCAATTTACCACTCCATCTACATGGTGAAATTGGTTCATACGCATCTATCAAATTACATACTTTCAAATCACATTCATGTTTCCACATACCCTGGTACTATCTCAGATTTAACTTGTGCGGTGAAATCGTGAAATCCGCGGATTTCTCATGATGTCTGGTTGGCTGGAAATTTCACACAATCCTAAGGAGGAGAGATGGCAGCAATTGCATCTCCACCACGGGCTTTATCAAAACAGCTTGCTTCCTCGGCCGGAATACGGCAAAAGGCGCGGTTTTTGGCATGTTGGGTTCCAAAAATCGGGGTGGATGGAAATGAATGTATCCGGGTATATACTATGTTTGCTTGGTTGTTTACTCGCTATCTTGAGAATGTTATCGTTTAAAAAACTCCAGGTGCTGTATTTTTGAGATTCTTCATGTTAAGAAACATACGGCGCGAGCTTCAGCCCTGGCCTGGTATGCTTGATTTGTAAAAGTCACACAAAATCCATCAAAATGTGATCTCTTAGTCGTATGGGATGTACTAGATCATACTAGATACATAGATGGATGGGATTGGAAGATTGCCAGACCCCAAATGTTGGTGAAGAAATTGAAGATTATGAATTCCATACATGCATTCCCTCGATTTGCTGCAAGTTCATCACACTGGCATCAAAACATGCAGAGTTTTGATATTTGAATTATGAGTCAGAGGGAATAGTGTTCCACCAAAACTATCCTCCACACGGATATGCAATAAGAAAGTAGAATCAGGAGATTCACAAAGCATTCATCTCTTTAGGCTTTATTAAGATCGAACTCATCTCTCTAGGCTTTATTTATATAGGTAGAAGTTGAGTTCAATCGTATATTAGAATGCCATTTTTTCTTGGCTAGCATTGCACAAGAGGGTGCTTTTTTTTGACGCAAAAAAACGGACCCGCAGGACTTGCCAGAGGATCACAAGTGATTGTTGAGTAGTGGGAAAGCTTGCGCATTCAGCAGAGAAGAGGCGCCTGACATTTTCCAGCCCAAAAAACATCGTTGTGGATCGCTTCGACCAATATCCCGGTCCCTTTAAAAAGGAAGATTGGGCTGAGAGTTTGATGGCCTACACATGTTCCAAGAGTTTGATGGCGCTAGATTTTTTGCGGCAAGGAGGATTTGCTAAAATAAATCTGCATTCAAAAGTACACAACCTTGAAACGAGGCGTCATTTTATGTATGCGGGGGCCCTATTTGTCTGGACTATTTCGGTGCTGTTGAACATGTAAGGATTTCCAATCATTTTTCCTAACTCCCTAACTTTTTTTTGTTGGCAAGTACAAAAGCCGTGTCCTACTGTAAGTTTTCATAGCATGGATTTTTCCTGGTGAATCCTTGTAGGCCACAGACAGTACACTTTTTCCGCTGTTTTTGCCTCGCGACGTTGCTCCGCAGAGCTGTTCAAATGGGGTGGTCCAAGACTGTGGGACACAGGGCATGGAAGGTACATGCTCGCTATCTAAAGTTTAGCCAGTTTGGTCAGCAGAGATTTACGGTGTGATCTTTTTGGACCTGGAAGTGTGTTCAATATCAGAGTCAGAATGCATTGATTTGGAATCGGGTATATCAGATATCACAATGATTATGTGTTTTGTTTGGTGATTTACCCATTTGCTTCATTTGGCATTCGATTCTAGGCCTCTTTCTTTATCATTTGTTATCTTTGCACAGCTGTTGAAGATCCACAATCACATAGTAGAAAATTACGGTCTCTCAGATATTATGCGATGTTTGTTTTCAGTTTGCCTGAGTAAAACAGAATGAAACATTGTCCACCTCGCAAACGAATGGACCGCTCTGCATTTGCTCATCGCATTGGCTCTTCCTGTGGTGTTTGCCAGTGCAAACGTTTTACTTGGAGCAGCAGAAGGAACCCCCCGAAAAGCCGGCACGTCGGTTGTTTACATTGTTAATCACTCATCCCTGATCACACATCATATTGAGCATTGGCATATCGTTTTTGGGGCACTGACACTGCCACAATGGATTAGCATGGCAGGGACTTGTTTTTCCTTCAAAATGAAACTGGTTGAAAGAAATGCCACTCCCAGAGTATTACACGGTTTTCAAACCGAACGCAAAACCCCGGTCTGGGTTTTTCAATGAGCTTCGTTAATTTTGGACAGACATTAAATTCCTTCGACACTTCAAAAGGAAGCAAGGACAGGCATGGAAAAGGAACGCGTATAAATCACCCGAAATTCCATACAAAAATGTTGGAAAGTAACAGGTTCTTAGTCTTGATTCATTCGAGTCACCATGCAACAAACATCAAGCAACATCGCAAGACGTTTGTCTCTTTGGTTGCATATGGCTGTTCGAGTCATAGGTCCGGATAGAGGCATACAACACCATGAACTCTGGCACTCAGCCGAACGTGCCCACGGAAATGACACTCCGCGGGGTAATGGGTTCCTTCCACGAAGCATTGAATTAAACATCGACCGGCTGCCATACGAAAGTCCAGTAGATCCAGTGAAGTGCGTAAAGGTGCACCAGAACCTCAAGACTAGTGACTAGTTTTCAATCCCGCAGCAATGTAAAGATCAAACTTTGAAGATTTTCAAGAGCGCAATAGATTCAATTGTTAGAGCTCGCTATCCGTGAGATTTTCTTATCTATATTTTGCTTTAAGGCTTTAAGGTATGCAAAAGGTTGATAGCCTTCACCAAGGACTTCCACATACTGTAGCCGTGTAGCCACTTTTTTTTTGTTTCTAGGAACATCTTTAAATGACAGAGCAGTGTTCCACGTTGTTTTTTTTAGGTGGTTTGAGGTGAAAAGGCTTGCATGGGTATACTGGGCTGCCATAAAGTTGAGCCGGAATCCAATTGAAAAAAGGCATTTCGCACCCGAAAACTGTTGGTTCCAGAGACGATGGGCCGGTTTCAAACACCACCTGTATCTAGAAGTCCATCTGAAACTTGTTGCAAGTTTCATTTTTGTTGGTGCATTGGAACTGGGTTACTTGGACTTACTGGATTTACTCATGTAGCTAAACACCTCTCAGAGCACTAAGCTTGCGTATCATGAACTGTTGATCTGGTGGACATTGTTGTTAAGTGTTAAGTCGCCTTTGGGCGTTTGCAAGACACAAAGTTTCCGACGCTCGAAACCGGGAGGAGCGAGCGACGTCAGAACGACGAAGGATGTCTTGGATATTTGTGCGTGCGTTTGACTTTTAATATTTTTAATTACTCCAGTACTGGTTTGATGTCGGATGGAATATCCAACACTTGCAATGTTTTCAGTAGGTGGTGTGGTTTCAAATATATTTTTGTATGTTCACCCCGAAAATTGGGGTTTCATGATCCAATTTGACGAGCATATTTTTCAGATGGGGTTGGTTCAACCACCAACCAGAGCTCCAACAAGATCAGGAAAGTGACAAAAGGGAATCCAGCAAGGGAAACCTAAAACGAAAAAAGGGGGTGTTCCACCCCGGCGTTTTTCCCGGGAAAAACGCCACTTTTTCCATGTGGATCCACCGGAATACCTAGGGACCTTGGAAGCTTAGTGTTGATAATTGATTGTTCTATATGTGGCTATAGAAATGATTCGTCATTGACATACAGATATTGGCAACATTTGAGAATCATCGTTTTCATACTGTGATGCTAAACAGCATTGATTTTTCCACTCTGAACATGATTTCTTCGGGCACAGCTCTGGCAGTTTAGATGTTTTCGCAGGTCCCCGAAAAGCCAATGGGGCCAAATCGATCTCCAGAAGTGTTTTGGATGATCTTCTCTATTTGGATGGCCCACCCCTGACTTGATTCGTGCTTACCAATGGATATGTACACCCTGGAAGATTAACAAGGAACATACAAATCACCCATTTAGAAAGGAAAATGATCTTCCAAACCCCTATGATTATGTTCCATGTTAATCTTCCAGGGTGTATATATATGATTACAAGGGTTTTTTGAAATGGTATTATAGTGATCACTACTGAGATCTACTGATCGAGTATTCGATGCAGAGACATCCTCCTAATCGCTACGTTCTGCTGGTTCTATTTTCCACATGCAATGTGGTTCACGGAGGATTTGAAGAAAAACAATCTCAATTCCGTTGCCTCAATGGAGGGTCCCAACATCGAGGGGTATGGTTTATTGATGCAACCGGCCGGTTTGAACCACAGAGCTTTTGTTTTAAGGTGACTTATTCGCCACCCACCAGCGGAGAGACTACGCAATGTTGACCAAAAAGCAGCTTCAAGAAAGGACCTGGTGATTCATCTAGACCGATTTATGAGGATTCATCCAATTACACCAGGGTGCAGGCAGAAGCATGTATCCCGAGTGTCATTTGTCACCCGGGATTGAGGTCACTGGTTGTTTTGGTGGTTGTTGTTGTTGTTGTTGTTGTTGTTGTTGTTGTTGTTGTTGTTGTTGGTTGCTATCATTGCTGTACCCTGTTCTATCCAGGGAAAAGTTCCTTCATAACGGACCCCGGACCATCGGAAGACATTCCTGTTCCAGCAAGGGTCCGTGCCATTCAATCCAAATGGAGATGGGATTTGTATTTTGATTTATATGTACAGTATATTTATATATATACACGTATGTTCTTTGGCACAATTGCACAATCTGTACATAGCTTCTATTCCAGGTGCGGAATTAGAAGGTTTCAGCTTCTCTGATCACAATTATTTGTTCTTTAAAGCAGGTTTCACTCATTGTGATATTCCCCCTGGAGCTTAGGTGATGCAACTTGTAACTTGCACTTACTGTATGCTTATGTTTGTTGACAATCCCTCCGTTTCACCTGCTTCACCGAACCGTTTTTCACGTGTTTTTTCTCGCATCATTTGGGATTGGAAGCCGTGTCGCCAGGAAACGATTTTAGCAACGGGTTGTCAAGTGGGCTCCTCAGGATGACAGGAGGAGATTTGAGGTCACTTGCCATTTGTTACTGGAGTAGCATACCACTTGAGAGGGCAGCAATTTCAAACATAGCTTCACCATGGAAGTTTCAACCCATTAAATCTGACATGTTGGACACATAGACGAATACCTCTGTTTTTAGTTACATTCCACTTTGAAAAGGGCTGATCTCTTGGACGACTTTGCCATGAATATGCTGAGGCTTTTTTTGCACATGAGGTAGGATGGAATTGACATGAATCATCACGAATCTCCTTTCATTCCTGCTGTTCCTTTGCAGCCTTCTGTTGGAGAAATGTTCAGATTTTAATCAGACAGTTTTTGTAGCAACGACAGCCTGAATACAACAGAATCATCAGCCTAAGTCCTTTACATTTCTGCCCCAATCCTTGTGTTTCAAACACCTTCAACACTTAGGGGTCATGCATTTGCCTGTACGTAAAGGTTGAGGCGATGCCACCATACAACTTGGGATTTTTTTGTTATGGTCATGAATGGTCCAGCCTTCTGAATCGACGGGATAGGACATAAACAAGAAGTTGCAAGTTTTCTTTTGATACAAATTGAGGTTGGTGGACTTGAAATCATATAATCTCTTTACCATACAATATATGATTACAAATGCATGTAAATGCACTGGTACCATGTGAAAATAGTTCATTTTTCGGTAAAGGCCAATGTCCTCTTCGCCGCGCCGGGCTTCAGTTCTTTGCTCCGTTTTGGGGTCGGGGTGACGGGCTAATGGAACCGCCGGCCAAGAAGGTCGGGAAACTCAGGTGGCAGGCATCAAATTTAAACTCAGGAGGTTCCTTAAACTTGTTTTACTTCCACCATAATTTCTATCTATTTGAGGAAATGGACCTATGAAACTTCTGAAAATGAAGATCTAAGTTGACTGATATCATCACCTAATGAAAGATGCCTAAGTGCCTCTATGGGGGATCTGTCCATTGGGAAGTGCCCGGAGCTTAAAGGAAACACCGGAATCTCCGCTTTTTTCTTGAAAAAAAACACAAGAAGTTTGCAAATATCTAAAAACAAATCCGAGAAGCCTGAATGATTCAAGGTATTTATATGGGTGTTTCCAAAAATAGGGGTACCCCAAAATGGATGATTTATAATGGAAAACCATATTAAAATGGATGATTTGGGGGTACCACTATTTTTGAAAACATCCATATAAAGCTGTTGTCAACTTGTTGGTTTGTTTTTTGCGTGTTTTTTTGGGGGGAGCCCATCTCGACATCATTGGCCTTTCCAGATGTTGAAGGCTCGAACGGAGGATGAGCCGGGTGAAGCTGGTGAGGCCCGGTTTTTGATTTGCTCAAGTTGGGTGAGGCTCCTTCGGAAAAAAAACCCTGGAAAAATGAACGGCTGGTTCACCTGAAAATCATCCGTTTAAAAAGGGAAGATCATCTGAACCAAACCTCCATGAACTTTGGGGTTCCAGCCGTTAATTTTTTAGGAGTGTATATCTAAAATCTTTTTGGCCATGAATGACTAGGTGGTGGTTTCAAACTTGTTTTTTTTACCCCGGATCCTTGTGAGATGATCCAATTTGATGGTTGCATATTGTTCAGATGGGTTGGTTCAACCACCAACTAGATAACATAGTAACTTTCCTTGGAAAATTAACGGCTGGCAACCTCAAAAAAGTCACAAAACATTTGAAAGGAACATCATCTGAACCAAACCTCCTGTTTGAGGTTTTGGATTCCATGTTAACTTTTTCCGGGATGTGAATATTTTTCAATATATGTGAGTTGAGGATACGAGAAGAAATAAGAAGAATTTGGTTGCGACCTTAGGGACAGTTTTTTGTGAAGTAAATCGTGTAGTTGGTTTGCGTTTTGTTTTTGTTCGATGGGAGAAGCAGAGACGTGTCTTACCCGCAGAATCAAGTTCACATTGTAACATATGTTCAAGAACTGCAAATATTTGTGCTCTACACTAGTAGCTTGTATTCTCACCGTGCTTGTGTTCCAATAGGTCAGCATCTCAGGTACAGAATTGTGATGAAGTCTTGGCAAATTATATCGACCTTTTCCGCCCAATAGTCACCCCAAATGATGGTTTAGTAAAGGAATCCCCCCAAAGTTTTACCCTTAGTTGAAGTCTAGGAATTATATTGATTTGCCCAGATTACATGCTAGGTGTTGCCCAATGTAGAAGCTTGCGGTGACCATCCAGCTTGATAGGAAGCCACAGAAACCTCTTGAGAGGCCTCTATTTCGTCATAAGCACAACAACAACAACAACAACAACAACAACAACAACAACAGCAAAAATCACAATGGTTTTTGAAGAAAAGGGAGACTGGAAAAAGAGACAAACATCAAAAGCACAAATTCATGGTAGAAAAGAACATGTTGCCTGTTGTTTTTTTAGAAAAATCCCAACCAGGTAACCACCGGGTGGATGTAAGGTTCACCCTGAAAAAATGGGATTTCAACTACCAACCTCTAACCTCAACTGGTGGGAACCTCCATGCGACTACCAGGTGGTCGTTCCACAGCCTGTGGGATCCATCAGCATCGAACCGGTGCTAGAACCCGAGGAGTGGGAGTTTTTTTTCGGGAGGTAAGAAAATTTCATGATTGGATGAAAGGTGAGGATCCTGAAGGGTTTGAAGTTTAGGGCTGGGGTGATGTTGAATTATTGTTGTTTCCAAGTTTCTGAGTTTTGCCATGCCAGTAGCCTTTTTGTTGTTCTGTCACGAACGTGGGGTTTCAGTTGTTCAGACTTGTTTTGATACAAGTTACAAGATGAGTTTGCCTTAGGGAGATTGATTTTTCTGACTGAATTTAAATTGGTCATTTTTTTCAGGATTCAGGTGACCTGAAGTATTTTGAAGGCTCACTCAACAAGGTGGAAATGGTTAAGGTGGATAGGTAGATAGAAGTTCAATATGGATGTCAACCATTTGAACTGGGTGATGATTTCAAATATTTTTATGTTCACCCCGAACCTTTGGGGTTTCATGATCCAATTTGACGGTTGCATATGTTTCAAAAGGGGTTGGTTCAACCACCAACTATAGTGAAGTATTAAAGACAATAGATAGATAGACAGATGAGCCCAGAGTGTCCGGGTAATGCACAAAACCCCTAGCCTTGGGCTACCGAACGGGTGGTACCTTAACCAACCCACCTGGGGCCAGGAGCTGGAGTTTGATGATACTACTACAGGACCTAAGGCAGTACCGGTTGTTGCCCCTTTTAAGGTGTTTTCCCTGTAAAGAGAGGTACCGGTGTATCTATTTTAGATGTTGATTGGAGAGGAACTAGGAAGGATTTTTCAGAATTCGTGTTAATGGTGGGCAATTTTTTTCAAGATGGATCTAGCGGAAACTAAGACACTAATGTATGGTTACAATTGGCAATTTGGATGATGTGGTAGAGACTTCCTGGCAGATTTGGCACTTAGATTTATGTTGTGCAACCGTTTGGAAACGTTTAGATGTGGTTCCGTGATGCATCTCTTAACGTCGTCGGTTTTGGTGAACTTCAGGTTCGGATTCCAGTCTCCATATCCAAACCTGGGAGTCACTGCCGTTGTTCAGGATGAATTCGTTTGAGATCTTAGATGAGCGCAACTGATTTATTTCCAAATGGTTTGCAGGATTGCTTGATTCATTGTTTTTCTTATCCAAACCTATGATATTCGTAGATATTTTTCTATATATATCCCTNCCCTGGGATTCAACGACTGTTAATTTAACCGTCTTTCCACAACCTCTGTTTTTTGACATCCAGCGACTGTTTTTTGACATCCGGGCCACGGTCTTGCCAGGCTGTGTTTGTTGATTCTTGG
>DF239036.1:0-13572 GCA_000507305.1 Breviolum minutum Mf 1.05b.01
TTATATATATACTCTATATATATATATTCCTTATATATATGTATGTATGTATAGATATCATTATGTATTTGTAGAGATTCATGTATACATGTATTCTCACCCATATGTAGGTAACTTTGAATTCAAGGCGTATGGAGACTTGGCCAGGAAGAAGGTCACCTTCAATAGCGGGACCTTTTCCGGTCCACCTGGTTTGGAGAACTTGGACAAGTCCAAACCAATGTGCCCTTTCGAAAAAACCAGGAAAGCCCCCATTTCACAGTTTCAGTCATGAACTTGATATTGGGTGGTTTCTTCATGTTTCTTCATGATGTGAGATTGGCAACCCATTGAGAAAGGTCAGGGTCGTTGGGGGTCGGGTGGGTTAGGTACGTACCATTGGAGGAAGATTTGGCCTGGTGCCGCTCCACAGCCTCGGGTAGTGCTCCAGAGAGCTCCGAGGAGGAGGTGTTCTCCGAAGCGTTGAACCGTTGAACTTGGCGTTTTTTTGGATGGGTATCCGGGTATACCTGGCCGGAGCTGAGACAAGATGGTGAGAAACAATGAGCCCAAGTTGGAAAAGGGACTTCAAACACCTTCAGAATTTGAGCGAAAAAAAACTATGTCAAATTCATATGGACTTGCAAGAAGCGCTGCCTTGGCATTGGGCAAACTCCTACATTCAATTCCAAAACGTTTCTGCAGGCAGAAGGGGAGAAGCAGGACGTCATCAACGATGAGGACCTGGATGTGTGTGTGCCCAGCTGATAGAATCTCGTAGAAGGGGATTCCAACTTTAGCAAGGACGTCTGGAGGTTCTCTCTTGATAATCCAATGGCATTTCAACATAACATCAATGCCAGTGGTTTGATGTTTGTAGGTTTACCAATAAAAGTGGTAGTGTAAGCGCAGTACCGCGAGGTGAGACACATGTCCCACCATCTTCGGAAACAAAGCCAACGATGGTAGCTATAGACGGTTTTTCCCAACAGCAATAGCTTTGGGTCAGCCATAGTAAAGGTTTCGGGACAGAATTGCTTTCGGACTCTCTATGGTTCTCTGGGGCAGATCCGTCTTGGGCCGCCATAAGGTTCTGCCGAAGGTTCCAGCCAAGTGCACTGAGGTTTCACCAAGGTTCCACCAAGGTTGCGGAAGTTTCGTTATCTCTCTGGTCCTGTGGGGCGGCAGATCCGTTTTGGGGTGCCGAAACGTTCTGTGGAAGGTTCCCCCATCACTTCTTTGAACTTGTCTCCCAGTTCCTCAACTCCTTTGCGCATTTTTCCCGAAACAGCATCAGCTTTGGGGTCTTCAGCCATAGTAAAGGTCTTGGGGTAAAATAACATGTTTGTCTTCTTCCCTTTCCCCTCCCAAAAAGGTTCTGTGGAGTGTTCCCCAAACAGCTCTTTACATTGGTCTCACAGTCTTCTGCAGTTTTTTGGGCAAATGGCTGTTGCTTCAGGAAAGTTGCCAACTATTCTTTACATTTGTCTCCCAAATGGGTGTTGCTTCATAAAAGTTCTTTGGAGGGTTCCGCGAAAGGTGCTTTACATTTATTTCCCAGTTTCCTCCTGGGGTCAAAGCTGTGTGAATTGTTGACATGTCTCACCCATACAAATCCTGTCCGCAAAAAACGACCCATCATGTTGTTGCTGTTGGGGTATTCTTTGGGCTTATTTTTTAAACATTGGTTTCCACGGTTTGGATCCGTTTCAAAACCAAGTCTGGAACGCTGTAGCCTCTGGTATCCTCTGGTCTCTGAGCTTAGATATGATACAGACATCAATGAAATCATGTTGATGTTGATCTACTCACTGCCTCAGATCTCACACCTCCTTGCTGGCATGGCTTCGCTGATTGGTGCCTTGGTCTTCTTTGTCGCAACACGCCTTTCCAGGGCAATGCCTTGTTAGATGCCAAACTTGGGTGAGTGATGTTTTTTAATCTTTGCACCTGGATAGGCCATCCAAAAATCCACGGCAAAGCAGCTAGGTCCACAGCTTCCTTCATTGGCCAGGTGATGAAGTGCCAAATGAGAGTCAGGAGGCATTGGTGATGGAACCAGATTTCGATGCAATGGAAGATTGGAACTGGGGCAGCTCGGCAGCAAAGCCATCTACAAGCAATGAGTCCATGGCTGACACACAAGATTCAGGACTTAGGGCCTATGGCCAATGAATGGAAATGAATGAACATGATCTACGTGTATTTGCATGTTTCCCTGTTTAATAATCGTCCATTTCCTGCAACCCATTTGTGAAAAAGTCTTTTTGTAAATCTCGCTCATTGAGGAACCCCGGCATACATGCGTCCGAAGAATTTCTGCGCATGGTGTGGCGCGTGTGGCTCTCGGTTGGGGGCGGTGATCCCATGGTCCGCCACTGTCGTAGCCGTAGCCTAAGATGAATCGCGGAATCCGTCGGACATACCTATGGTACCACCACCCGCAGTTTCTTACACTTGGGCAACTTCCCTAAGAGTGATGTGGTATCCTGCATACCTGTAGTTGTAGCACATGATAAGAGTAGTTCCCGGGGGAGCCGGGGGCGGGGGCAGAAGTTTCAGGGGGAAAAAATACAAGCCAAAGAAAGACATTGCCTATAGAATGTGCGCAGGGCAACAAACCAGTGCGATGCCCAAACCGAGTTTTTTGTGTGCACCAGCCCTCAGCCGTTCTGTCTGGGGGTGGCGTTTTGGTGGTGGCTGGTTGTGCTTCCGTGGTGTGTCGGTGGTGGTGATGTAATGTGCTGTGATGTCATGTGGTTGGCTGCGAGGTGAGATGAAGTAATGATAATGTGGTTGGCTGTGAGGTGACGTGAAAGGAGGTAATGTGGTTAGTTGCGAGATGTCATGTCACGTCATGTCAATGTGATGTGGTGTCAGGTCATGTCGTGTCATGTGTCATGTAATGCGATGTCATGTGTAGTGCAGGTAGTGTCGTGTATTGTATTTTTTGTATTGTATTTGTATTGTACGGTATTGCATTGTATTACACTACGCTTGTTGGCAATTGCAAATTTAGACACTATGTGACTCCACTACCTACACAACAAGTACGTAGATTGATGATGCATTTTTAAGAATGGAACATGGTATGTTTTTAATGGGCATGTAGCTGCCCTGTGCTCCCCTGGTAGAGATTTTCCGTGCTTCTGCCTGAGGCCCCGGATGATCTCCCACACATTCTGCCCACAATGTGGGGTTGCTTTTGCCTACCTGGACTGCAACTGAGAGCAAGATAAGTGAGGCAAACCGGTGTGATACTGTGCAAGCGCTGAACTTCTGAACATAACAAAGCCTAAAGTCATGAAACTCAGCGGTTGAAAGAGTTTGAGTTGGGAATGAAGTTCTTTTGCGCTTTTTGGTGGATCTTGTGCAAGCAACAGGAATGCAAGACCCCCGGACCTTTGAAGATTTCTCCAGTGCAATACTACATATTCACGTCAACATATGTGCATACAGACGTGAAAATACTATACGTATATAAATGCAAGCGCTGCCAATTTAATGCAGACGATTCTGAAGGGATCAAGCGCTTCGTTGTGCTCAACGGGTAACAAAACACCGGGAACAGCCTCAAAAGGTTGCTTGGTCAGTTTGACCGTGCCTTCGGAATGACTAGTGGATTTTTAAGCTGGAATGTTGATGAATGTTGAGGTTCAGCATAGTGATCATAGTGAAAACTCTTCATACTTAGGGATACGCTCTGTCTACAACAGTCACTCTCTAAAATAATGGTGGACCCCGATTTGAGCAGAGAAACAAAGTTGGTTGTCTTGAGGCATTGAGAACTGGCCGAGGAAACAGAAGTAAGAGGGGATCAACGCAGTGTGAATGGCACTGTGTTGTTGGTGGTGGAGTCCAGATGTTGCGTGGCAAGCCACTCGTTTGACACACGGACTTCATTGCCTGCATGCGTTTCTAATGGCTCAACCTGATTGGCGAGTCATTGCACAAGGGTTTTTTTCATTACCTCCGTATAGATTTGGCCATGAAATTTGGTGTAAGAATCACTAATCATATCTAGTCATTAGGTACCAACTTGGTTGTATTTGAGGATGTGACAATGTTTCGCCATCAGGTGCAGGTGAGACTATCCGTGTACGAAAGTCTCATCGACCTATCTTTTTGACGAAAGGCTTCTCCAAACGCACGGGACGCGGGAGGTTTCGCGGTTTCGCGTCAGACTGTTTTCCGTAGTGGAGTGCACCCGTATACTATACCTGCCTCCAACATCCTCCAACGTTATCTTCCGTCGCAGTCATGTCAAGACTCGACAACTTCAAAACGCTGCCTTCAACCACGGCGTTTTCTGCGACGTTTCGTAGATCACATGGAAGGTTCCGAATCAAAGCTCAAGCTTTCTGACAAGTCCAAAGTCGAACGGAAAGTGAAAATTGATTCATGAATATGCACGAATCGATCCGTATGCAATGGAAAAGATTGAAATCCAATAGAATACAGGATCCTGGTTCATACTGTGATGGTTATGGTGCGGGTTTTCTGGGGCTTTAGTAGAGACAACATGCTAATACGGCGGCAGGCATACGGATTTCCAAGAGCGTCGTGTTTTGCATATGCACTGCTCCACCATTGTAGCGAAAATGGCGTTGAGCTCAATCGATGTCTTTTGCCTCTGTCCATCTCTGTATACAATAGATTACATCATATTGATTACTTCTTCGTTTTTGTGCCAAATGAAAACAATCAAATCAGAACTGAAACCGAAACAGATGAAATCCAACAAGACTGAGAAAGGAATGCTCTGAGCTTTGCAAGATTCAGCGACCCGAAACCTGCATGGTTTGTGCAGGGCTGAAGGTCATTGGCTGGCCATTGGAGTCAGGTAACATGACACAAAATGACCATCTTTGTCATAATTCAGTCATAGTTTTGTCCTATAGTTCGTTATATCTTGTCAAACTTTGCAATAATTAATTAGTTGAATGGTTTGTGACATTTTCGTTTCGCATTTTCCTGGCAGCCATGTTTTGAGAGGCCATAGGTTTCCCACTTCAGTCTGCAGGTTCCCTTGACGGAATTGGCTCGGGTCTGCTGGACGGGCTTGAGACGCCTCCGCTGTTCAGCATGGGTTCGCTGTAGGTCCATGGCTACTGAGTGAAGAGAAACTAAGTAAGTCTAAAGCGGCTTCACCCGCCACAAAGGGTCGATACTCGGGCAAGGGCGGCCTTTTAACATGAAAATGGAAACATGTTGGACAGTTGAACTGACGGATGTTTGGAGAATGTGTCTTGTACTCACACCATCCCATCAAAAGGATTGCTGGCACAGCCCAAGTACTTTGACCCAGTCGACAGCTAGCTGCGACTAGCACATGCGTAGTCCGTGAGAGCGTGTCTTCCAGGAGATGCCTGATGTGTAAAACAGATCGAGTATTGATAGACAGCTCAGCATGCTTGTGGATGCATGTATTTGATATCTGTAAAGGGGCCTCGACCAGCGTGTGGACTACGTAGACTACTATAGCTTTGATTCGGCAACGTTCTGAATATGACGACATGACTATATGTCCCATCCCGGCAACTTGCAAGCTATTGCCACACATGCTGGACACAAACTGAAGCCACAAATCGCACATTATGTCAAAGATATGCCAGAGCTTGTAAAATAGCGCAATATAAGAAACTTTTCTTGACAAACATCAGACATTTGCCATATTCGCCATCTCTGGCAATCTGACCTCAAAATGCAAAAGGGGTTCTTCGGTGGGCAAGAACATGCAGCTCAGTGTCAAGTGCCAAAGTTTTTTCATGCCATAAAAAGGTGCTACACTTTTGCCACTAGGATCTTCGATTTTCCAAAAATTATTCTGTTTTGAAAAGCATTGCCTTGGCACTGCTGTTTTTGCGAGAGCTGCAGGGGCTTGCCATTTCCACGGTGGGCGGTTTGAATGGGGTGAATATCGGGGACGGCGCAGATGGAGCGGTTGAACGGCGAACAAGCCTTTGGTTGAACTGAAGGGTTGCTCTTGGCTTGCGACTTTTGACATATTTAGAGGTCGAAACCTTCACTCCTTCTCTTGGATGGTTAAATCATTTTGAATCCTATCAGCCGCAGAGTTTGTGATTGAAAAAACGCAACGCAACCCTGCGCTGACTGCAAGCTGTGCCGGAGGTGTCAGCATGTCCGATCTTTGCATTCTTTCCAAACGGAGTGTTTTTAAAGCTGAGACCAGTTTAGATTGCTGAGCTTAAAGTCTTATTGTGCACCTCAGCAGCTTACATAGATACTACGATCACTGCTTGACATGATTCAAGCTGCTCCAAGGTATGGACTTGCGAGAGACTCTTGAGACTCTCCACCCCAGATTTTTGGGTGTACCTATGGTGATATCTTGTTGCAGGTCTATGGTGATCCCATTGTACCGTCATATCAGTGATCTCAAATCTCATCCCTCCAGAGCCTTGATGTGCTAGCAAGGATCGGACGGGTTTCCAGCATCGACATAATCGTGACTTGGGAAAAGCTGATGCCTGTCATATCACCTGTCATGTCTGCCAGGTTTTGGAAATGATCCCCACATCCACCTTTAACTTCTTTGCACTTGCACTGTGGTGTAGCTTGCTGAGAGTCAAACGGACAGCGTCAGAGTTAGTGCAATTCTCGGCTGCACGTTCTCGCGGGGTGAAGAAAGAAATATGAGCGTTCGGAGCAGACGAGCCAAGGGAGCAGTGATCAAGTCGTTGGACCAGGTGTGAAAGTCGATAATCCAATTGGAGATGCGAAACATCGCAGACATTTCAACCTTTTGGGCTCTGGGGAAGATAAACTAAACGAGATGTACTCGTACCATGTCCCCTACCTTAGTGAATTGATTTTGGGGACCAGTTACTTTCAAAATCATTTTGGCCATTTCATTTCCAAAAAATGGCTAGTTTTGCTTTCAAAGTTCAGGTGGTCAGCTTTCATTTCGCCAATTTGAGCTGGGAAATGATTTTGGGGGGTTGCAACTGGACAGTTTCTTTATAGTTGAGTTGCTTTCTTCATCTATCTTCCATTTGATTTTGACGGGGCTTAAGCAGTATATCACCCAGAAAATCATTTCCCAATATTTCAGAGATGTTTCATGGAAAAGATACCATCAACATCCCTCATCTACGTACTTTGATTTTGGAGTTTTTGTGGCTCCAGAACTTGTTAAACCATAATAATTTATCATCATTTGATATTTTTTTTTCGATTTGTAACGTCTGGCCATGGTTTTGATGAAAAAAGGAGTCGAGGAGAAATGATTTTGGGGGTCCTAAACTACTGGAGTACCTCTTCCCACTTGACCATTTTTGGAGAATATATGGGGACTGAGACATGTTTGGAGTTATGTGAGAATGATTTTTGGGGTATTCGACTGCAATACCACTGCACAAATCCAGGCATGCGAGATGGTAACCCCCAGATTCAGCCAAAATATGCCAAAATGCCAGACAAACATTGACAGGATTTGACTGTTCCACCCTAATTTTCTAGAAATTTCAAAGATACACAAGGATTCTCAACAAAATCCATCATCGAGGAAATGATTTTGGGGGTCCTGAACTACTGGAGTACCCCTTCCCACTTGATCATTTTTGGAGAATATTTGGGGACTGAAACATGTTTATCCGAGAAGATGTGATATTGTTTATTTTGAGGGTCCCTAACTACATCCTAACCTTTGCAGTTTTATGTGTCGAGAACATTCGAGAACAGGCAACTTGGACGTAGAAAAATGATTGTCAGGAGTACCAGGGGCTTGAAATCATTGTCATTCAAATTTCCCACACGATGTCGAGTAAAAGGGTGGTGGTCAGACCTTATTGATTTCTAACCTTTTTAGTTCTAATATCATTTCCTGTTTGGGTCACCTTCCACATACGATTTCAAAAAAAAATGATTTTGAGGGGTGGACCTAGGGTACTACCAGGAAGGGAGGGTACATCTCGTACCTTTGATGGACGAACCCCTGGCGAACCAGTTCTGATGGTCAATCCTATTGATGGCTGTTTGTGGATGTTTGCTGTATCAACTGGTGCATGATTTTCTCATATTTTCTCCGTCAGCAGAATCTTCAAATTGCGAACTAGTCATGTTAGTATCATATCTGCCGACAAAAACATATTTTAACAACGTAGAAGGGATAGTTGGAGCATGCTTTCCTTCAACGTTTCAGGGACCTTGTCCAAGCCTCTGCAGACTTGGCATATCCCCAAGTTACACAACTGAAGCGTTTTTCGGCCTTGAGATTGTAGGCCAGCATTTTTCTAGGAATGTCATGAAATCAGCGCCATTTCAGTGGTGTGTGTGAGCATGCTCTTTAATTTTGGTCTCACACCTCTCAGACTCCAACAAACACCGTGAACATTGTGTTTTTGCTTCTCCAGCAGTGCATGTTCAAGTTGTTTTTTTCCACCATACAAGGATAACCTCAAGACGACATTTTTTCACCGTTACGCAGTGGGGATGGTATTCGTCGAGCCACTATGGACTTGGCTGACCTTATCTTGAAAGTGCGAGCCTTTCAGAAGGCTCATGTCGTTGCGTTTCGCAAAGCCTCCAAGGAAGGGGGATAAAGGGTAGTATAAACATTCGAACATCGCTTTACCTGCTTTAGCCGTTTCTGGACTGGACAAACAATAATGTTTATATTTCCACATTCACCCAGCACGATGCAATGCAACTTTCTCCGATCACCCATCAAATCTGTGGTATCAATCATGATGAAATATGGTGAAATATGGAAGTTCAGGGAGACGTGATGCTGAGTAGGCAAGGCAGGTGGGTTTTGATGTGAGCTTACCTACAGTGGTTTAGTAGTTTAGGATCATACTGCATACAAGTACAGCCAAGTGAAGTCATTAGATTCTGTGTGTTTTTTTTCTCAACTGAACAGCAACTCTTTGACCTCGGCCAACTGAAATCCAACTGGTGAGTCGTGAAGCCACGTTGACGCAGTCCAGCAACTATGGACGATGTGCGTGGAATTTTTACTGTGATTGTCATGGACATGGAGTGAGGGATCCACGTCGTGCCTCAGCCGGTTCACGATGTTTGAAACTCGGGGATTTCCGTTTTCATCGTTTGAGGGGATTTCTTTGGTTCCAAACCTTTGGTTTTCATATCCCCAGATCCAAACTTTAGTCCAACTTCAGAGGGTTCAACTAAGATTTCTTAACATCAGCAGTGATGTGCGATGTGAGGTCACAGCACGGAATTTTTGGAAGCCTTTTTCAAAGCAGAAGAAGGAGGAGATCTGGATGGCGTGGAAGAATGGAAGGAGATTCGGGCATCGCGTTCTGCTGCTTTTGCACGGTCTTCAGCTATGGTAAAGCTTTGGCGGGATGGCTTTCGGGCCACACAGTTCTTGTGGCATTTATCTGTCCAGGATTGCGCCTCATCCCCATACTGTTGGGGAATCTTTTGTTTGGATTGATTCACAATAGATTTCTCTTTCTATAATAGTCATGGGTAGGGTGGAAAATGGGTCCCACACCAAAGGATGTTTCCTTTGCAAACTTGCTTTTTTTCCGCTGAAGAATGATTCTGGAGGAAGGGTAAAAGCGTATCAGTTACTGGCACATCGTTTGCGGACCGCCTAACGGAATTGTGCTTGATTGATTCATATTGTGCCAGTGAAACTCATAATTTTCCAATGACCAGTCCAGTTGCATTACGACAAGTGATGTGACCCAGGAGGAAACCATGGCAGAGCATGGGTCTGAGTGTATTAGAATTATTTGTGGCTGCAGGATCCAGAACAAACCCTGCGTTGCAAAGTGGAAGTTCCACTTCCTCAAGTTTCTGAAGAAGAGGTAGAAGCGGCACGTGCGAGGATGATTCAGGTTTCTTTGGCTGCAGCCGGATCCTCCAATTTTGACCGCCTCGATCTCGTCCGAAAAAAGTGCCACAAGAAGCCGCAACCAGGGAGACTAAAACCGTACGACAAAGATCATGAATGCTCTGGTACTTTTGTGCTCAACTTAGCCTTGAAGTCTTCTAAGGTCTGTCGTGTTTGAAGACGATTGCAAAGGTATTAATAGATCGGCAAAGGAGGCAACCACATGCTTTCAAGCATCAAGCACACACCTATTTCTCCAAACATATTTTATCACTTTAACTATGTATTTCATACAGCTGTAGCATTTCCCATGCTATTTTCCATGCAGTTTCTATTTAATTCCGACTCCCTCAACGGGACATCAGGTTAACGCTGGTTCTTGGATGGAGCTGTGCCAAAGTGTGCAACTCAAATTTGCTGAAAAGAAGGGTGCCATGATGAGTTTTGTTTATTGTGCGATGATATGATGTAATATGATAGCGTGTTTTCAATATGTGTATATATGTATGCATATATGAGAGTTGAGCAAAAGGTCCATGAAAGGGGTTTCCTTTGCGTACGCCTTTGGGTATGCAATTAACAGTCTCGGCTAAAGTTTTTTTCTGCAATGGCGAAAGAATTTTTTTTCTGGCGAAAGTTTTGGCGAAAGTTCATGTACACATGTCTAGATTGCATTGTAGATATTTGTACTTAGTGTTTATTATGTATATATGTATTGGGGGATTTTTCGCGAAAGTTTGGCGAAAGTTTTGCTAAAACCTTGGCGAAAGACGACCTTCATTTGAAGGCTAGGTGGCCTAAACTGTGGACTTGTTGTGTCAGAACTGACCGATGAAGGTGAGCAAGGACCAACATCTTAAAGCAGAACGTAAATGTTTAAGTGCAGATGCCGCAGAATGAAGTGTGACGAGGGATCAGACGATATCACACATCCACGTTTTTCTTAAAAATCTTCGCCAACATGCACCGCGAAAGAAAAACATGGAGTTCGCGAAAGTTCGGCGAAAGAATTTTTTTGGCGAAGATGACGTTTTCCAGATGAAAGAATTTAGAACAACCCTCATATATTATATATTGGCATTCTATTGTATTCATACTATCTCATATTGACGTTCCTACGTTGGGGTCAAAAAACCGGGGCTTGGTGCAGTCTTGGTGGGTCTCGGGTGCAGATCTCATGAGGCTTTCCTCGCTGCTGGCAAGACATCTACAAGACTCCAGCCAAGCTTCGACCCATTGATGCAACATTTTGTAGGGCCATGAGCTGGAAGTGAGAGTTGCCAACATGGCAGTTTCCTTAGAAAACTCTATAATGTAATATTGCCACCCCAAATTAAATTCTTCACCTTCAAATGATATAATTCTGATTGAACAGATATGATTCAACGGATTTGAATTGTATTTTTACATGTTTTGTTGTTGAGAATTGCAGTTGTTAGATTTGTAGACACCGGAAACTTCCATTTTGATGAGTTACAGGCTGCACCAACATCAACAACAACTTGGGCCTAGGATTTGATCCGCAGAAGTATGACTTCTTGACTCTTCTGCGAGACCCTGTGACGCATTACCTGGATTGTAACGGGCCATTTTTATGAAGAGGGTGGCTAGCCGATCAGATACGTATGCACGTATTGTATACATCAGTATTAAATGGTATTTAATGTATATTAATGTTATGTAAATATTGATAAACGCACAATGTAGTTCCATGTCATAGCTGCCTTGGCATTGGCATTCGGGATTTCATGGTATCCGAAGTTGCTTGAGGATATGTTGGACTGTCCACCAGATGTTCCCTTGGAGAAGCTTCATGAAGTAGAACGATCCGAAGATTTTGAGCCGTGCCCACCGCTTCAACTGGGTATCTTGGCAATCTCGAAGTCGCAGCGAGTGAAATTGCATCTATTCAGCCAGAGAAACTTGTCACTCTCGCCTGGTGGTTGGCAGACAGGTATGACGTTAGCAGGTCTGTCTTTTACCTCGAGGAAGAAGAGCCTTGGAAAAACACTGAAGGTGTTGGGGGGGATTTAGGAGTTGACAGTTTCCATGAGATTCCTTTGATCCTCAAGACTCCGAAAAGGTGTTACTAGATGTTGTATTTGTATGTATTTGTCAGATTGATATGAAGGCCTGTGTGTCATTCATCTTACCTAGGCAAAATTTGGCAGTCATTGCATGATCCAGTAGAGGATCAACGTCGACCAAGCTTCATAGTTCCATTATGTTCCATTCACAGCAAGCACCATCTACAACCAATTAGATTAGATATAATCATCATGTATGATATGTATACCTGTATGAAGTACATAGATAGTAAAAAGTACGGTATACATATATCCATGTGTAATGAAACACATTATGATATAGAATGAAATGCAAATACAATATGATATTGAAAATACAATATTACTATAAATAAAACTCTAGTGTCGAAAACAACTAATCGATGATATGATATGATATTGATATACATAATATGATATTAGCTACACAGTATACATACTACAATAATATTTTGATACACTACAACACGGATCTAATGTAATATTGATATGATATGCAATATTGTAATACAATGTAATGTAAAACTAATTTAATATTTTAATTCACAAATTAAGACAATATAATACAATGTATATACACATGTGACATGTATATCTATACATATATCTAGTATGCAATTCATCCTATCAGCTCAGCTGCTCTCAAAGGAATCAGTATCGAAGTCAATGGAGAAGTAACAAAGCTCGAGCTGACTTACTCCAACTATATAGGTTGGATTTGGCCCCACGAATTCGTTGAACATGCTTCTGTTTGCTTCCTTTGCTTCTCTCCATTTTTTTCCTAAGTTTTCCTGAATTGTTTGTCCCAGTATCGTGCAGTTATGCTCAGTTACAAGAAATCCATTGCTGATACGGCAGAACTTTTGTGAAAATTGATGAGTATTGTCATCTTACCATGTCCTACGACAACAGCAAAACATGATTGGAGTGGCAAAGCAGTTGTCCTCAGAGGAAAGATAACTGGGGCGCTGATCTGTGGGCCAGGCGCTTCCTTGACGATGAGATTTTGCCCATGTTGGCTGAGGCAGCAAATGAAGGCCTGGTGGAAGCACAGCTTTGAAGTTCTTCTGGTTTCATATGCCCATTTCCTGGCCTGCAACCTTCATGGCAGGAACATATTGATGCTGGAATGTTTATGAATCGCTTCTTAGGAACCTGAACTCTAGGCTGTTGGGAAGCAGACATCAACTGTTACCACGACAGTGAAATAGTTGCAACGGCAATATAGGAGTCACAACAACCATTGCTGTTGTTAATTTTGTATTCTTCCCGTATGCTTCACATTTTTTCTTCTCTTCGTCCCGTATTCTTCATGTATTTTCTTCTCTTTGTCCCGTATTCTTGCTGTATTTTCTGCTTTTCGTCCCGCATTCTCCGGCACTCTTCCGGTATAAGTATGTATCTATATTTATAAGATATTTTTTTACATAGTAATATTCAATATCGTGCTGCTACGCAAAGCGGGCGATGCGCCCGGGCACAAACCCCTCGTTGTAGTTTTTGCATGCGTATTTATATGTGTATATATATATGTTTGTATGATGTGTTGTTGTTGTTGTTGCTGTTGTTGTTGTTGTTGTTGTTGTTGTTGTTGCTGTTGTTGTTGTTGTTGTTGTTGCTGTTGTTGTTGTTGCTGTTGTTGTTGTTGCTGTTGTTGTTGTTGTTGTTGTTGTTGTTGTTGTTGTTGTCGTTGCTGTT
>DF239036.1:13729-138477 GCA_000507305.1 Breviolum minutum Mf 1.05b.01
TTGTCTGTTGTTGTTGTCTGTTGTTGTTGTTGTTGTTGCTGGTGTTGTTGTTGTTGTTGTTGCTGTTGTTGTTGTTGTTGTTGTTGTTGTTGTTGTTGTTGTTGTTGTTGTTGTCGTTGCAATCGTCAGCCTTGTTGTTATTGCGGTGGGTCGCGCCGCGTGCGCGCCGCCTAAAACTCCTCACAAGAAACGCTTTTAGGGCGTGCGAGGGAGCGGGGTTGCGGCGCGAACCTTTGTACAGAACAGCTGTTTTGAGTGTTCAAGGTGGACACTATCGGGTGGTCTTGGTTTCCATAGTGCCGGTGGAATGGCTTTCATGTGAGAGAGTGCTGAATTAGTTTGTGGCATGCACTGCTTGCTCCGAGGGGTGCGTGTTACTTGGCGCTTCTGGTCCTTTAGTCGAGCCCATCCAGATGTGGAATGGCAAATCTGGCCAGAAGGGCAACCTTATGGAGATTGCCTCAAGGCTACGTTGGCAAGGGCTCAACAGCTCAAAGCTTATTTGACCAGTAGAAAAGGAGGTGGTTCAAACCTTGGGTTGTCACTGACAAACTCCTGCATCGAAACAGACACTTCTTTCGAAACCTAGGGATAGCGCAGTTCTAGAAAGCTATACCTACGTTCATCCATCAATACTGCGTAGTATTACGTACCTTCCGAACCCTATAGCTAAACCTAATTGTCGCAAATTGGATTTTGAAATTTTGGATTTTGGATTTTGCAATTTGGGACACCTTTTGGGCCCGGGTCTGCGGATCTATTTTTTCCCCAAACATCTCCAATCACCAAATCTCGATGCAACGTAGATGTTTTCATGGCTTTCTCATACCCCTTTCTCGTTTTCTCTCATACATTCTCCATGAATTAACTTTCGCCTGTTTGGGGTCTATGCTGGCTGAATTAGGTTTGGAAACTAGAAGACGTTATATAGCGGCAGACATTAAAAGTTATCGGGCTTGTTTTTGTTTGTGGATCCGTTCATTCGATGGAAGGCGTTTTCTGTGCGGCGGTGCAATCAGAACCAGTGATTCGGGTGGCGATGCCGGGACATCAAGCAACAAAAGCACATCGGGACTGTGCGTTGAATTGGACAAATTGAACATGTCAATGTGCAGTTCATTGCAGTTTCAGTTCCGTCGAAATCACACTCTTTGAGCAAAATTATGTGAAAAACTCAGCTTTGATGAATGCTTTGGAGTTTGGTATTGCAAATCGTATGTTCAGAAGGAGTTGACTTGGAGCGGATCACTTTCTGTTTCACCCGTGTCGACTGTCAGCGGTAGTTTGGGTAGGAAACCACGGAATTTGGTCCACACCCATGTCTTGATTTGTGCCTTGAAGGACCAACACTACGGGCATATTTGTGAAGAGATCAATTTTTGGTCCATTGCACAGCAACCTGGGGGGCTTTGGAATGTGATTTTATGCATTCATTTCTGGCTTGAGCTATATGCATCACCTTAGCCTTCTGTAGATTCACGAAGTTCGTTTCAATGACAAGCCAATAAAGCGGGCATTTGACCTTGGAAATGAAATATGATGAAGTATGTCGTGCAAAAAATAGATGATAGATGTACGTATATTTTACTTGTGATCATGTGATCCATTCCATACGATCTTTGGAAGCTGACGTCACTCAACAAAAACAACGCACGCCACATCAACCGGACAAAAACTGAGGCTTCCAATCACCAACGTTGCTGGGAGCAATTCCCTCTTTGCTGAAAGCTTTCCAGGCCTATGATTATGGACCTTGGGAGTACTTGGTTGAGCTTTATTGATCAAATTGACCAATGCCATGATTGTAATTTAATGATATATGTGATTTGCAATTCTCTATCCTGTTGCATTTCTGCCGCAAGGAAGAAACTCATGAATTCAGCTCCCAGCAGCAAGTAGCTAAGTAGCAGAGCTGCTTGTGCCTACCATCTCATTTTTCTACAAAATCCAACAGTGTTACCGAAGAATTGGCCTCAATTTGGTTGATTTTGGTCCAAATCTACTGAAGAGTCAAGGGTGAACCATTGTCTCACCAGTCTGTTCCCAATTAGATGATCAAAGTCCTTCATAATGAAAGTGGTGAAAAATGGTGAAAACATCTGTCAATTGCGATGGTGGCGGTGTCACATAATCGCACGTAATCAGGTCGTCAAGATTTCAAAGCCTTTGAGGGCGAGAACGGGGTGATCTTTCGTGCCCTGGCAAGCTGGGCTCATGCGGAAATGTTTACCATAAAGTTTATAAGACAAGGCCCCTCAGTATTGCAAGTCGATGCAATTGCGTGTGCCAGTTTTCAACTTGTGTGAAATATAGACTAGATATGCTCTGCTGGGGTTAAGATGGACCAAGTACTTTGCAACTGGTTGGCCCTTATTGTGTGCTATCCAGCTACAAAGGACCACATGAATTCGGAGATTTTGGAATCAACCTTGGTAGTTTCAAATGTTGACGCATCCACTGAGAATGCAGTGTTTTACCGCGGTTTTGAGGATGGTGGGGAAATCTATGTGAGCACTATGCAGAACCAAACTGCAGCGGTAGCACTCGAGTGAGTGGCTTGACAGCATCGAGGTAGGCATTACAATTCTTAAATGTCAAAAAAGTTCGGGTTTTCAAACGTCCTTCAAAGAAGATTCGTCAATAGTTAATTTCCACAAGGAAATGGATGGAAAGAAATCCAACAGCAAATCTGACCCGAGGTTTAGACTTTCGTTTGGTACCTGGCCACTTTTGGGCTGCAGCTGTGGCCTCTGGCAGTGTGACCCAGGCTTGGCAGAACTGGTGAAATTTCGAGAGGGATGATTCTAACACGGCATACAACATCATCCGGAAATTTGGTAGAGGCTCATGTCAATGTATGATTGATATCAAGATGCCATTTTTGAGATTTGTATTCTTGATCTTGATCTAAATCTTTTCTACTGTAATACGTAGTAGTAGAGTGAAAAACATGCTGACGTTTTGGGGCTGAAAACGTGGCTAGACAGAAGGCATCATAGTTTTGTCACTCAGAGCTACCACATGATGGGGCCAAATGGAAGAAGGGTCATCTTTTCCGGAGCTCTACCAAACCGACGCATTTTCCCAGTTTCGTCAGGCTGAAAGACAGCGGAGGCATCATCATGGAGGTAGCATGTCCATCGGCTCTTACTACAGCTGGCTCTCAATGATTGAGAAAGGCAGCGGCTGATACAAGGTACATCACATGCTGTCGCACTCTCTCGCGGACAATCAAAAAGCATCAAAAAGCCAAGATAGAGCAGGGGTCAACGGGTCAACCTTGCCAAATACAAACACAAGGGGCAGAGAAGCAGCAAAAGCCAAGATCTCTATGACGTGAAGCAAGATCTACAAGGTACACAGGCACACATATTTGGTAACATTTGGTCGCTGGCCTCGACAGCAACGTCGCCGCGTGATGCCACGTGATGAGCGAGTACAGAGATCGAGCAACCACCTTGGCAGTGTGCTGCTGCTCCATTGACCAGGCGGGGTCTTGGTACAGCGTGAACTCTCGAAGTATGATGTATGCTTCCAAGATATGTCATATATTCATTAGGTATTGGTCTATCATCGTTTCTTGCCATATGCACCCTATCTACTTGCACTTGTAGTACAGTACAGTATTGTATAGTACAGTATAGTTTAATTAAGTTTAGTTTAGTTTAGTTTGATATAGTATACCGAGTATACCATGGTCAGAAATAGTACTATTTCATACGTTGGGTGTTTTTAGAAGGCCAGCGGGTTGGCAGTTGGACCCAAAACATACTGTTTCAAAAGCACTAACATTTCATCCTGTATTTCATGGACTTGCTGTACTTGCTCAAGAGTCCACTCCTGCATTAGCTGGCTGTGGGCATGTGTGGACATTTGTCAACATTTGTTGTGGATTTTAGAGTGAGCAGAATGTAAAATCCGAAGATACATACCGGACCAGCAAAGATCAGGTCAGTCTGTTCTAGATGGGTGATCCTAGTGTGCTCATTGTGCAGTATTTCACTCGTGTTTCTCACCACTATGTTGTACTTCATAGGTGGCATTCTGGGTTGCACTATTCTCGATGTCTTACCTTCTTTTCTACCTGGTCGTCCTTTGTGCGGTGGGGACAGGTGCTGCACCCACCCGCTCCAGCAAACATAGAAATGATAGAAATATATATGAAAAAATATATGAATAATTAAAACATATATATATAATATAGGAACAGACTTGATTTTTACCTCTCTGTCTAGTGACTTGTAAGTTATCTGACATTTCTTCAAGACAGTTGTCAGACAGACGAACCACCAGAATGTGGTTCGTCAACACCTCACAAAATGCTATCCCAACATCTGCTACTTGCAGCTCGCAAGCATCTCCCACTGATACAGCAGAAGCCTCCAGGTTGGAATGGAGGAAGTTTTGTTCGGCGTGTTTTGCCTCCCTTTCTCTCCCTCATGGACATGCACCACAGACGGCCTCCGCTGGACTACACATATATATATATATGAATATATAAAGGTGCAGATTTCTTGCCTTTCTGCACTCACAATAGGGACATACTGGGACCGTACCATGCAATGGCACTGTAACAGAATTTTATGCCTCAGATGCATAGTCACGTCCATTTTTCTGATGGTCTTGGTGTCTCCGCGCAACAGGAAGAGCGACCAGCGAGTCCAGAGATTGAACATTCAACTCGGCAGTCTGCTGCTCCGTTGGCCAGGCTGGGTCTTGAAGCATTAAAAGGATATAAAAGGGATCAAGAGGCAAAGGATGACAAAGGATGTAGTCGCTCAGTCGGGAACCTGCCAAACAAAGCAACGTATCCTGGAAATGAAATTCGCTTAAAGCTACGGAATGAGATCAGGATACCATTCCATGCGGGTCAGTTTTGACCTGGCTGCCAGGCGTGTCCGCAGCTGTGGACAGTGTTGGAGACCCGGTGGAGGAGCACGGAGGAGATGAGCAGTGGGATGTAAAGCAGATAGAGCAGGTACTTATACCTTGTAGTAGGACCACGCTGCGTAGATGGCCGTGGTGTTTTAAGCTACTTTTACTCTTGTCTGCCACTTTGATGTATAACATCAGGCCATCTACGCAGCGTGGTACATGTTTTAGCATACGGATTGAAAAGCGACCCCACGAAACAACGTTTTTTGAGAATACACAAAATGGTTGATGCTACGCAAGATGCTGGGTTGAGGTGGGGGGATGATAACGACCNTGATAACGACCCTTGCACTTGCACACATGTTGGATGCTACACAAGATGCTGGGTTGGGGTGGGGGGGATGATAACGTTCCTTGAAATTGCACACATGTTGGATGCTACACAAGGGGTGGGGTTGGGGGATGAAAACGTTCCTTGCACTTGCACACATGTTGGATATTCAATTCGAACTTTCTCCTTCAAGATAATAATGGATCTCAGTCCGGGGTCATCATTTTTTCCTCACATGTTCCCGAAACAAAATAGTTTTTTGACCCTTATTTTGGACGCTAACAAGCCAACGCTGAAGTGTTTGTCTAAATCCCATTGTAATTACGCAAATTAAGTCATACCATAATACTTTCCCATTGTGAAAACACCACGGCCATCTACGCAGCGTGGACCTTGTAGTAAGGTCATAGATTTCCGCACTCACTGATCAGTCTTGAATTGGAGAAGATAGCTCGAGTCATTGATTACCAAATTTCCAGTTTTCTGTGCGTGCCATGTCCCCTGCGTGGAAAACTGATCCCACGTGTCAGTTGTATCAGATGGCATGACCATAGCCCCCCAATTAATCTCGCTTGATCTCAGCTACTCAACTACTTTCGTGGGAATTGCGCAAAATCGTGGAATTCTTTACCCATTGACTTGACCAGTGTGGAAATAGCGTCGAGTAAGAAAGAATCAGCAAACTTCCTGCAATTGCCACAAATTGCACAATGCAACTCCCTTGGACAATGAGGTTGCTTTCCGGAGTAACACGTGGCTGAGTTTGCATGCGTTTGCTTGGTTCTGAATAAAATTTTGCCCTCGAAGGAGTTTCCAGTCTTGCACATGGCAAATTGAGTGTCCAGCGAACCTCTCTTTTGCAAATCGTCTATGGATTACGATTGGTTGCACATGGAAACTCCTTGACACGATTGACGCGACATCGCTTCTGTTTTTGTCCTGGCCTTGTGTTGACTATCACCGCGAGGTCTTTTGAGAGCTTTTTGTCTGTAAGTAGTACTTGAAGAACTGACTTAGATTTCAACACTGTTTCATCAATCTCAATGAACGGTCATGTTTTAGCCAGCAGTCACTGAATCCTTTTGCTCTTTTTCTTGACAACAAGCTCTTTGTTGGACTGCACTGTGCCTGAATCTGGCTCATGATGATCCTCTAAAGTGGAAGGAAGTATTGAGGTATTTGTGCCTAGGCTTCCTCCACTTCTTTCGAAATGAAAGTGGAAAAGAGGCTTGCATGAGCGGTGCTCGGAGTCTCGGATGCAAGGGGCACCTGGGAACTTCCATTTTCCCAAAATCTGTAGCCATCTGTAGCCATTGGTTTGCGGATGTTTCCGGTATCCTGTCGTACACATTGAATCGTATTGATTCACTGAAGTGTGACTTCAGATATTGGTTTGTTCTTGAAGGCACATGCCCACCACGTCGCATCACCAGGGGGTTTCAGATAAAGTCCACTTAAATCTTGCAGTGTCATGAGAGCTTGTTCCTTGCTTTGGTCTGTAGCAAGTTTGAGAGATCAAGTGGGACTCGCCACAACACCTTTGTGCAAAATCAAAGAGGCTCCATTGTATTGACCTGAGTGGGAGAAGGACATAGAAGGACAGAGAGGAAGAGGGTTTGATGAGTGGATTTTGCTGAAGCTTTTGCTATTTCTTATCAAGGATGCGCATTTATGTCACTTCAACTGAAAAAGGTGGCCGCTCCCCAGTGTGAAGCTTCCTGAATTCAGTTGCCATTCGCCCCTCCAATCTTGAGAACTTAAAATTAGGTGCTGGCTCTCCGAAAATGAGCATGGAACCTGAAAAAGCATTCGAGTAAAAAGTCAAAAATATTGTTGAAAGCTTTAGTTGTTTGGTTTCCATGTGAGTTTTCAGGGCTTGTAATCCTGTTCAGCTTCTTATTCTTCCCAAGGGGTTAGTGGTTCCTTACTCGCTGGTTTCGCTGAGGCTATCATCATCGCGCCTTGAACCCCAAGAAGCTGATTGAAGTCTGCTTCTCACATCGTGCCGATATGGCGACCATGGCAAGAAAAAGGATTTGTTGCATTTGCATGTTGCAAATAGACGATTGTACTCTGTGCCAATTTTCGGAAGAGCTTCAACTCTTTGTACAATGGTTTACTCAAGTGTTTTTTTTTTTTTTTCCGAGGATATGGGCAAGTTTGTGCTATCATGCGATTGTTGGTGCATCTCAACTTCCTGCATTTCGCATTCAAGAGGCAACTACAGTGTGAATTGTCCAATTCTACTAATTAGCATCTGTTCCATTGCATGTGTCACTTTTGTTGCAATGTTCATTTGCAAATTGAGCCGCAAGAGCAAAAAAACAAGTGAAGTATTGAAGTGCACTTTTTTGGCAAAGGATTTCATGAACCAAAAAAACTTGGAACTTTTTTTTGTGCGCTGTTTTTGAGCAATGGGTTGCGGTCGTAGTCAACTCCCAGATGCTCCTGATGCTGTTGGACCAGTGCTCACCCTGTTGACATCACCTAGCAAGGAGAAATTCACGACTGAGGAAGAAAAGAATGACTTTGACAGGGCTTTGGTGCAGAAGCGTCTTCAGATTTGGGTGTTACGTGCAGAACTGCTGAAGCGAATGGGATCCTTTGGGAGAATGGACCCCTTCGTCGTGGTAGAGCACGTTAAGAGTGATGGACATGTCTGGGAGTTTGCACATACCAGGACAGATTGGGGTGGCCACATGAAGCCCAACTTCAACCATCTTTGCCGCAGTATTGAGGTTGACAGTGATGATGTGATTCGCTTTCGTTTGCTGGAAAAGAGCTTTGGTGACCTCGGAACACCCATTTTCTGTGGAGAAGCCTCTGCCACTGTGAAGAGCTTACTGCGGAGCAACGCTCGCGCCACTCCGGAAGACACGGAACCTTTGAAGCTGAAGCTCACGAAGAACGAAGAGGAGACTGGCTGCCTCATTGTACAGGCGGGCTTAGAAGATCACAGCTCACAGGACTTCACTCGCATCAGTGCCAAGCGTTTTGAGACCCCAGTGACTCAAGTGCCAGGCCGATGCTCTCATTTTGCCGTGAAATTGAAGGATGTGCAGCCCAAAGGCATCTCCAACCAACGGTGGATTGCCAAGGATTTGGCCAAAGCTATTTCGGAGGTACCTTTTTACGAGGAGGTGCGGCGACTCCGTTGTGAGGGCGCTGGTGCCTTTGAAACTCTCCTGGACTACATCCTTGAGTATGAAGGCATCTTAGAAGCCCATGTGGAGGGACAAAAGCCAAACGAGGCACCGAAACAGTTTCTGGTCATGGAGAACTTAGGAGTGAGAGATGTGCCAGGAAGCATGTTTCGAAGAGTGGATCTGAAATTGGGACAAGGAGTTCCTGGTGCTTCGGGGGCCTCGCGACTACAAGCTTTGAAGCAAAGTCTCCTGGAAGGTACCAGTGGAGCCAGGGCAGCAGCCGAAGGCTTTCGCCTGGAGCGCTTTCAGGGCAGTCCAGCATCCTTGGACTCGGCAGACCCTTTGTTGGAGTTGGGCTTAGGTGCCGAGGGAGCGACTTCCCCCACTTCCCCCACGGCCAAACAAATGGTTCGACAGAAAGTGCGGAAGGCCATGCTTCAACGGATGCCGGCCCCGGACGTGATTATGTACTTTGCAGATATGCAGGCTCTGGGTACAAAAGTCGGAGATGCTGCTAGCATTGCGCAGCATTTGTTGAGCCAGATGGCAAGCAAACTCGCTGGTTTGGCTGTCGCATGCAGACGTGCCCCTGCGCCACAGCTCTGGCTAGGGGCTTCCCTGGCGGTGACCTTGGACACTGGCGCGGAGGGCACGGTTCCGCCAGAGGTGAATGTGAAGCTCTTTGGATGGGGGCAGGCCTGCTTCACAACCAGGGAAATGCATCAGAATCTTCACCCTTCTGAGCGACGTGATCGTAGTGCCAAATGGCGTGAGTTCATTAGCAGCATTGACAAGGTTGCCTGGGAGGCCTCCCGTGCCTACCTGCATCGTTTTGGCAACAGCGAAGGATGGAAAGAGGTGAAATTTGTGGTGGCCGATTTCGATGCCATCAGTCACAATGATTTCATCGGTCAGGCTTTGCTGCACCTGGATGAAAAGAACCCCTTGACAGGGGAGCAAGTGATACAGCTGGTCGACAGGAGTGGAAATCCGGTCATTGGCAAGAATGGCTTGCCGACCGCCCTGACTTGTTCCGTACACTTACATGCTCTGACGAAGGTTCGCCTTCGGGCACTCTGGCGTGTCCAGGTGCACCGTTGCGTGAATCTTCCCAAGCGCGACTTGAGTGGAACTTCGGATGCTTGGGTCTCTGTCTATGCCACTGGTGGTGAGGAGTCACAGTTCTGTTTCCAGCAGCGCAGCAGTGTGATTCCACGGAATCTGAATCCCGAATGGAACGAAACCTTTGATTTGCCTTTAGCTCGACCAGGTAACTTGTTGGCTGATTGGCTTGACATCACCGCACCATCTCTAGGTGATGCTGTCACCAAGACTGGCGAGAAGCTCTTGCCATGTGCCACAGGATCAGGCTTTGTGGCGGGACCAACTTCTGCCCAGGACGAAAAAGTGGCTTTCGCCGCCTGGTCCAGCGCTTTGGCCTGTGCTGCCGACCGTGCAGCACGCAACTTAGGCACCACAGCGAAAGACAAAGCTCCAGTGGTGGCATGCAACTTGCTGGTGGAGCCCATTCTAACAGCATCTGATGGTGCTTCCCCGGCGACGAAAACTTGGTCAACTTGGTCATGGAGCGCATGGAATCCCTTCAAATGGGGACAGTGTGGATGACCTCGGGGTCCGAGTCTCAATTAGGGTCGCGGTCAGGTTTTTTTTTCCTCCCTCAGGGAGTTTTTTCCTGATCTGCGCCTGTTTCACTGAATGGATATTTCGGCTTAGTTGAACTTGGCAAAAAAGATTGCTTGATTGGTGTGCTTGAAGCTGGTAACCCTGTTTCTTTGATTTTTCAGTTGATGAATCATCTGTAAACACGTCGTTGCATTTTTCATTTAGGCTCGACAACTTTGGGATTTTGGGAAGCTCATCCGCCATCCACGCAACAACATGTTCAAGCATTAGAATTTCAGACCACTTCCGCTGTTTTTGAGTCTTGGCAAACGACATCTAAATTTCCAGACCGCTGCGGTGCCCGTTTTTTCTCTTGTGACTTGGGATCCTCTTAGCACCATCGGCACCCCCGAGATGCTGGCTGGCCAGGTTGGGTCATGTTACTGGTTTTGTTTGAGATTGAGCGAGCTTATAATTTTGCTGTGGCTGTGAAACACTTGGAATGATAGAAGCAGTCCAAATCCGCTTGGTCAGTTTGTCAGGCATGTCCGCAGCTGTAGACAGTTTTGGACACCCAGGGGAAATTGAGCAGAACAGAAGAAATGAGCATTGTGATATAAATGGATTCAAAAGAGGTAAGGTCATGAATTTCCCTGCCCACCGATTTCAATTGGCGAAGATAACTATAGTGTCGTTGCCTTTGTAAACCATTCTCCCAAAAGTAAAAGTGTGGCTGATTGCACCTGAAAACTCTTGAGCCAATGAGGTTTGTCAGAGCAATAGGCGACTGCTGGATTTGTGAGTCAAAATTTGAGTGAACTTTGCCTCGCGGAGGTTCCTATGAGGTTCCCATGCACACTTTTCGTTACTTTTTTTTCATGGATTTTTATTCAAGACAGTCAGCACATGCAGTTAGAGATGTTCCTAGTTGAAACCTCAGTGACACAACAAGTTTGGCAAAAGATAACCAACTTGCCTTTTCAATTTTGCAGTGGCAGCCTTGTGCTGACTATCACCACAAGGTTGCATGGGAGCTTCTTGTTCTGACCAGAGTTGATTCGATACTGGAATTTCCATGTACTGATTTCGATTTCTATACTATATACTCAAACGTGCGTTGCAAGCTTGTTCCAACAACAAGCTCCTTGCTGGGCTTTTTTGTACCGGAATCAGGGTCAACACGACCAACCACTTGACTTCCTTGACTGTTTCGAAATGAAAGCACAAAATAAGCGGTCCAGGATATGTTAAGGTAAGGAGAGGAAACTCTCTTTGAACTAGGTGTCACTTTTAACCAGCAAGACAGTGATCCAGGTTGACGAAGCAAAGTTGACAAACCCGGTGAGCGATCTTTGTCGAGCATCCATTGCAGTCGGTCCACCGTGGTCCGTAGTGAGCTCAAGCGCTGTTCCTGAGCCTGTTGTTTTCTGTACTATAGGAGTGCTGTATATTTGGCAATCTCTGCTGACTAAAACTCGAAAATTTCCTGGAGTCTTTCAGAGATTTGGAGGACCAACACATCCAACTCAGCGGTTTGTAAGATCCAAAATGGACTGCTTTGGCTTGTCTGCAAACTCCAGCTCGAAGAAACTGAAACTGCTAGATCACTGGATCATGAGTGACAAACAGCATAGAACCTTCAAATCCGACACGTGAAGCGTCCATACTCGGGATGTAAGCCAAGCTGGACCGTAAATAAGATGCTCAGCTCCTCCAATTCGAATCATTTTGAATCCACAAAAGCTATGGGAAAAACGAAGAAAAACGTTGTTTTCAGCGCGCACTCGCGCCCCTGAATGGCGACACCAAAGCCTGATGTGCAGTTGGAGGATGAAGACATCACTCAACTTGATTTGATAGAGCCTTTCCTGACAATGAGGGTCTGAAGACCAAGTGACATACCAACAAGGACCAACGCATTCTTCAAACTTCACGTGAAAAGGTTCCAAATGAGAGTATATCAGAGTAGTCCTCCTAGTACCAATCGTCCTCCCCTTTGACTGTGGGGGAGTTACATGGATGCTTGTATCAAGAGACGGACTTTATACAGATGATGACCTACTTATTCCGTAACATGGGTATTCGGTATTAATTTGCCCATTCAGAATGCATACCCCTTCGAAGCTCAACATGCAACCCGAAACTGAAATTTTCAGTCAGAAGTTGGGGATTTCCTCTTCCATTTTTGGATTCCAGCCGTTCCTTTTCCAGCGTGTCTTGCTTGCCTTTTCTCCAGGATCCATGTATGCACCCATATAGAGAACTAACATACTGATATTTTTGATATATTGAATCATTGAATCACATCCATGCGGGCCATGCTCTTATGTGAATCTGTGATGAGGGAGGTGAACTCACATCAACCCTTCAAGTTAACTTGCACCTCAACCCTTGACCACTCAGGATTCTGGGGAGCTGCCACCCGTTTTTCGTCAAGGATCCCTAAGGAGCAGATCATCTGGTAGCCAATCCGTACTGAGTCTGACATTGGACCCTGACACTGGGCTGGTGAGTTGGTGTGGCAATTTGGGGCTGGTGTGGTTGCATAGATGCAGTTTTAGAGGTGGCTGGTGTTAGACCAAAAAAAAATCCATTATATAGATTATTTGCTACTATCCACTATCCATTTCATGAAAAAGATGAACATGTGGTAGCATCCCCTTCAATGAAGGTATTGGATTTCAACACATCCTGGGGTCGATTGTGTTTGGTTGAACGTGATTTATTATCAGCTTTCATCCCTCTGAAAAGTCTTCAAGCTGAACAAATCCTTGGAAAGAAAACCGTCCTTATCTCCATCTTATCCCTACATAAACACATCTCAGAAAAGAAGAATCAATGGATTCCATGGCGGACACGTCCAATGAGTCCAACGAGTTTGAGATTTCTCCTCACCAAGGATTTGCTTCGAGGTGTCTCCGCAGCAGCGGCTTTGAGTGGATGGTGCAAACATTGGAGCCCAAAAACTAAGGCCCACCTAAAACTCGGAGAATTTGGTGGTCATAGGTGGTCATAGTATCTAGTTGACTTGGAATCAGCTTTGACTTAAGGCTTCACTTTTAAGAAGTGAGAGGAAGCACAAGTTCTCTGCACATTTTGCATGTCAGATCATTTGAAGCAATAAGACATTCCAGATCTGTCAATGCCGGGCTACCCCAAGGAGTCCACTGGGGTAAACCCGACTGGAACTGCTAGCCAGGCAACGAATGTGCACCATCTCAGCCGACCAGTTCACTCGATTGACACCTTTCTGAGTCATGATGCCTAGCAGCAACTCAAAGTTTCTGAATCCCAAAGCCATTTCTGCCTTGAACATCTTTCAATGACGTTTCACATACTTTGGGAGGAAACCGTCATTTGCCCCCGAAAACAACAAGGTGACATTTTTTTCCATGAAACGAAAGGACTGGGAGACTTCGCGCTGGACCAAGCTGATGACATTGTTGATGGTTTTGAACTCACGCGCTTCAGCAGTCGTGGGTTTGCTCACTAGCATTCTGGTGGGCATTCTTTGTATTACACACATTCTGCCAGATGAAACATGGACAGTGTGCTTTGTTTACATTGCGTTTCTTTTCCAAAAAAAGAATCATATTTTTTTTCTAGTTGGTAAGCTTTCCTTTTAAAGTGTGGTAACTTTCAGGTTTGTTTTGCCGGAAAGAAACAATGATCATGGCTGCTTCATGTACAATAAGTTAAGTGATGAGATTTGTGAACCATTCCAACTTTTTCCCAACAACAAAGTGGCCTTTCGTGCTTTGTGTTCATGACTCACATCTTCATGGGAAATTGGCGCATTCAAGATGCAGGTTTTTGCTGCAAGGCTATGAAACCCTACCGTCAACCAAATGGTAAATCATTCATGGAAGAATTGTTGATACATGTTGAGAAACGGCGGATTCAGGAGCTTTGATATAAAGTCTTCTACTCAAACCAATTTGCATGAAATGACTTGAAATGATGGATACTGGTTATGAGATGATCTGAAAACATGTGGGGAACAAGGTACCATGGCGAAACGAGATTGATGATCTCAAGTAACTCAAGGGGTGAAGGTTTTTTTTGTTCAGCATGACCGTTGTCCACATTATCGAGGCTTTTTGGGGTGCTGTGCTTTTGGCAGAGGATCAGGAGTCTCTTTCCTGGGCATCAGATGGTTTTCCTGGACAAGTTATGTATCAATCAGATGGATTCAGAGAAGAAACAACAAGGCATTCTTGGACTGGGAGCTTTCGTGCTCAGATCTAAAAAGTTGTTGGTGCTTTGGTCGCCGCGTTACTTCACTCGTATGTGGTGCCACTCAGCGTTGAAGGGGACAGGGTGACCGCTTTGGTTGGTTTCAGGCAGACTTGAGAAGTTACTAACTGGAACAAAATTATTTCTGGGATCTCCTGCAGGAGTTGAAGCAGGCAATCCTTGAATCACTGCCAAGATGCCCCTGTAGGCTCTGTTTGTTCTTTCATTTCCCAGGCATTCACTGAACTAAGTGTCTCCAAGGTACCTATGAAATTGGATGCTTTTTGAGTCACGGGCAGACTAGTCGCCAGATTGAGATCTTGCCCGTGAAACTTGCATTGATCCTGTGTTTGGGCAGCAAAGTCGTTGCGGCGGCAATAATCTGATGCTACCATTGCGGGATTGAAGGATTTTCAAATGGATTTATGGGATATCCATGGATAGGGATATCCAGTTTGTGAATGAACCAAACTGAATTCAATGCAAGAAGAACACACAAGGCTACAGAGTCTCTTTAGTGGGGATCTCTCGGTATGAGCTTTTGCATGCAGCTGCTACTTTTTCGACTTGTATGAGGTAATGAGATTATAGAACATGATAGAACTTCTAGGAACTTTTGGTTTCTTTCAACAGCACCTGCATAGACACGCTTGTAAAGATAAGCAAAGTTGCACAGGCTCTTGGCCACTTTCGATTGCTTGTGTTGTCCGTCTCTTTGTCCCACATGGGTTGAACGATGAGGATACCAACAGCTCTTCTGTGGCATTCCTTGATGATTGGCTTTCACCTTTTGCGGGGAGGCTTTGTCCGAAACCTTGAAGAAGTGACGCCAAGTGGAATTCTTTATGTGGGGTCAGCTATGATCTTGCTAGCTTCGAGTCTATTACCAATGGTGAACTACCTTGGGATGGGTATCTTGGCATCTTAGCACCTGGTATGACAGTGACGTTCTCGCACAAACAGCTTCCCAAGAAAAGCTTGGAGAATGACAACATCAAACACATATATACTGTAAACACCGAATTGTATAACAAATCCGTTTTTTCCATCAGATCTTTGGGACAAACTCACTCAGTGATGCTGAGAGGTATGATGCGTGAAGTGCAAGAACTTCCAAGGCAGGCTCCTCACACAATAGACACTTCATTTTTTGGCACTTTTACATGAACTATATATATATATATACGTACTTCTACTGCTAATTGTATACCATATTCAACACAAACATGAAATATCAGATAAATGTTACCATATACAGTATTATATCGTATATGTTAGATTATATATATGTTCATAATTCAAAATGTAATATTATGATAGATACGCAATATCTCATATCATAGATGTACTAGACACAATAGATGCACTTGATATAATCAATTTAATAGATATGCTAGATTCCCTAGATATGATAGATATAATAGATATAATAGATATAGTAGATATAATAGATGTAGCAGATACAATAGATATACTAGACATGATGGATATAGTAGATTTGATTCATGCATAATAGATGTAATATGATAGATGAAAACCAGTAGATATGATAATCTATATTAGATTTAATAAATATAATAGATAGGATAGATATAATGGATATTTTAGATATAATAGACATGATAGATATGATAGATACAGTAGATATGATACTGTGGAAGGTTGACAGTTAGTTATACATACACCATACAATATATATTCCATACATGTCTATGGCAAATCGTATTAGTCATCTACAGTAGATCATATAATATTGACACAATTCACGTATATATATATACATGCTATACAGTATGATTTGGAACATATGATTTATATCAGAACAAAGCGGGTTTCCTTGCTGTACTATTAATATGATTTGTAGTACAACATTCGATGCAATTTGTTATTCAACACATAGCATTATATACTTTACCTTTATATATGATATGATTTCATACACTATTTCTTTGAATTCATCTAATAAGACAATAATATACTATATGATATATTGTCGTATCGAATACATAACGTATAGCTACATGATATAGATTTTGATATGTACAATATCAAGCCTACAACATATATGATATAGTATAATACAGCATGATACTTAACACAATACACTGTAACACAATGTAACATAGCATACCATACAATACATCGACATTGATTGTCAAACTTTTGACATTTTATGCTCACGTGGAAATATATATAGCACATGCTCGCCACTTAATTTGCAATATGTGAATCATGAATATTAGTTTTTGATATATTATCTAGTTCGGAATGTATGATGTTTCAAACGGATGGTATATCATGAATATATAGATCGAACATGATATGCTATGTAGACGCAAATGATATACATGTTGCAGTAGATACGATATTTCATGTTATTTAGTTTACAACATGATGTTTAATTATCCATTTACAAAGTGTCGTATAGTATTTAAAACTATATTCTGCTATCGGAGTTTTTTCATCTGTCAAGAGGACATAATTCCACTTGGGCAGGCAGCTCGAAAACTTTGAAGTGCAAAAAGCGGAATGCTTTTGCTGCACACATCATCATCGGCATCCCCAAACTGGTGAAGAAATGATTTGCGATCGAGAACTCATCTACGAGACCCTAGAAGAGCTGTATCATTCAAAACCAGGCATGTCCCGATTATTTTTGTCAGATTCCTCAAAAGTGGATGGGAATGTCCACATTGCAGTCCCATCAAGAACTCAAGTTCTGAAATATCCGAGATTGATTTTGAGATTTGGAGTTTCAGTGTCTAGTGTAATAGATTTCTGAGGCAGACGTGTGAAAACATGGGAACCTCAACTGTCTTTGCGCAGGAGAAGATGCCCTTAGCGGGTTCAATCGCCGTGTGCAAGAGCGGTTGAGACCAAAGGTGTTGAGACGAATCGGAGGTGAATTTCCACTAAGGCACGGTTCCAAAATGGGATGCAAGAAACAATGACTACAGGTTTGCGCTGAAATCGGATGAAAGAAACAATTCCTTTCCTTTTGGATTGTCAAAGTAATTCGTACCCTTTTGATACTTCTTTCCACACGTTTTTCCGAGCTAGTCATTGAACTTGTGCGCCGAGATTGATGCGCAGAGGAATCCTCCCTGGCTGCCAGTCTTGCGGAATTAATTCTGTGGATCATGCATTATTTACATCTGATTCATTTTATCATTTATCAAAGGAAATTTAGGTGAAAAACTTCTGATATCCGAACATTGGTATAGTTCCGTGTAGTTTGCTAGTTAGATGGTTGGATGGATAGTTATATGGATAGATAGTTAGATAGCTAGATAGATGCTAGATAGTCAGATCGTTGGATAGTGAAATAGTAAAATACCTAGATCGTTGGACACTTACATGGTAAACATACTGTGATAGTTTCAAAGTTAGATCGTTAGATACTTAGATACGAGATAGCTAGATAGTTAGATAGTTAGATCGTGAGATGGATGGATCGTTAGATAGCTAGAGTTCGATACTTAGATACTTGGATAGATAGTTATCAATGTTGGTAGATAATAAGATAGTCAGACACTAAGATAGTTAGATACTTGCATAGTTTGATAGTGAGATAGTTAGATAATTTGAACATGTAGTTGGACCACGGCCTTTAGATGGCCGTGGTGTTTTCTGCACATTAACCTGTGGGGTGGGTGGGGTGGGGTGGGGATGATAACGTTCGGTAAACTTTTGCACACATGGTGGATGCTACGAGACTGCGTTTCTCGTGCTCGTGGACACATGCTCGATGCTACGCCAAAGATGGGGTGCGTGGGGTGGGGTGGGGTGGGGATGATAACGTTCGGTCAAACTTTTGCACACATGGTGGATGCTACGCAACTGCGTTACTTGTGCTCGTGGACACGTGCTCGATGCTATGCCAATGATGGGGTGGGTGGGGTGGGGATGGTAACGTTCTGTCAACTTGCACACATTGTGGATGCTACGCATCTGCGTTTCTTGTGCCCATGGACACATGCTCGATGCTACGCCAATGATGGGGTGGGTGGGGTGGGGTGGTTCTGTTCACTTGCACACATGGTGGATGCTACGCCAATGATCACGGTGGATGCTACGCAACTGCGTTTCTTGTGTTGGTGGACACATGCTCGATGCTTAGACAGCCCAGATCCGCAAAGGTTCTTGGAAGAGCTCGAAAGTTGCTGTGACAAAAAGAAAATGTTCCACTGTACCGTTACTAGTTCACGGTATGAAAACATGTCAGATTCGAGTAGTTTCAGATTTCGTGAAAACCTCAAAAGTAGCAGTTTGCCTAGGCGAAATGCCCGTTTTTCAACTTCTGCTTGTAAATCAAGGGTTAAACAATGAAAAAATCGTATGGAACCAATTCCTATTGGCATAAGCACATAAAACATCATCAATGCTACGCCCTGGATCACAAAAACCCCACGGCCATCTAAAGGCCGTGTTCCTAGTTAGATAGCGATCAAAGGAAGTTTAGTTGGGAAACTTCCGATATACGAACGAGATCGCAGAGTCAAAGAATAGTAGAGTCAAAGAATAGTAGAGTAAACGAATAGTAGAGTCAAAGAGTAGTAGAGTTGAAGAATAGTAGAGTCAAAGAATAGTAAAGTAAAAAAATGGTAGAGTTAAAGAATAGTAGAGTAAAAGAATAGTAGAGTTGAAGAATAGCAGAGTAAGAGAATATAGTAGTTCACAGAATAATACGCTTTTCGTGGCAGGCGCAATATTTGATGAAGTTGCATTCAAGTTGCACATTCAATTTTTGTGGCAGGTGCAATATTTCATTGTTCATGGCAGGCGCGTTATTTGGTCAAGTTCGATGGTGGCTTCTCTTGCTCCGCGCAATGTAAAAGTGACGTTTCATGTGTAGCGACTGTCAAACACGAATGTCGTCCTTCTGTTGTGCTTTGCATGCCAGAGGTTGCTCCGCGCAATGTGCTGGATCGTGTGTTGGGACTATCGAACGGACTATAGTACGGGGTAGCGCTTTACAGTACTTTGTAATTTCTATTTGTTGTGCTGTCGAAAAGTACCGGAGCAGTACTTTGAAGTAGGGAGTAGAACTTCGAAGTACCGAAGTAGTAGTTTGTATAGTGCTGAGTAGTACTTTGTAGAGGGAATAATACCAGAGCAGTACTAATTAAGTAGTACGGAGTAGTATTTTGAAATACCCAGTAGTACCGAAGTAGTGCTTTGTAGTGTTGAGAAGTATTTTGCTAGTATGGAGTAGTACTTTGTGGTACGGAGTGGTACTTTGTATTACTTTGTAGTACGGAGTGGTACAGAGTAGCGCTGTGTAGTACTTTGTACTATGTTTTTCGAAAAGGCAGTGGAAATCGAATGGCAAGTGTTCAACAAGTCGCAATCAGTTTCCATAGGCACATGATATGCACTTCACCTTGTGAAACTTCAGGCAACGCCTCATGCGGTAGTACTGGGATACTTGCAACGTTAGATAGATTGGTGGTGGTGGTGGTAGTATGGGTCATAGTAGCAAACTGTTTTATTCCCTGAAAATTCCGCCCCAGCTTGCAGGGGAACTGTTGGTACTCTGGCCCTGGGTCACTACCGGGTATTCCGCAATCACACGTTATTTGCACATACAAGTTTGTATTGACAAAAAATCTTCAATTGGCCCAATCCTTCGATTCGCAGCACATCACAGTAGCAATACTGACAATTTGCGGTTTGGAATACAGTTTTGAAGCCCAAAACAGCCACGGTGTCTTGTGATTTTTTGGCAATCTTTTTTTTGAGCAGCTTTCACGAAAACGACATATTGTGTGTTGACACCGTGGCAACAGCCTATGCAGGTACGTTGTATCCATGGTCCTTGTCAGCAACCTGCCATTCCTCAGTGAGTTGATTTCCAAACTCAATAAGGGACCACCAGTACTTTTGGATGGCTTCGGACAAGCGATTTTTGCCTTACGGCTCATTTTGCTCTGGGTGTCCTGGCCAAGGAATTCGTTTTTTTTAGAGTTGCGTCCATTGTATCGTAATTCCTTCCTGATTCTTTTCTTTAGCTCGAACAATGCATGACTGGCCCCTTTGTGTGTCCTGTCTCTTTCAAACGGTGAAGGTTCAGCCATGCCTTTCAATGCTCTTCTCGTTGAAATTCTCCCAGTGGATCTGGGGAATCTTCAATTTCAAATCAAGTCACCCAGCAGAAGGACAGAATGACGCGCGATTGGACCTGGGACCCGGGTTTCATGGTAAATCCGAGTAAATATGTGAGGGGGATGCGGTTCAAATCAACTTGTTTCTGATGTGAGGGAATATTGTTCTTGGGTGGTTCGCGTAACCAGAGCTTTGGGAATTTCATTAATTCTTCTTGCATGGTCGATTTGGGTGTTGTCAGATTGTATTCCTTCAGGTGTTTGCTTGGCAATCTGGACAAGTCCGCTTATTAGTCTAGCAGTGGCATGCACTTGGATCAGCATGGAAGTGATGATATTCGTGACTCCAGACAACAGCATGTTCCTTGGCAAAAAGACTCCGGCAAAGGTTTTTTATAGATAGAGTATTTTGCCTCCGTATCAAGTTATGTTCCAAGGCTTCCAATTCTGGCTTTCCTGGCAGTGTTTGCACTGGATACCTATTTGTACGTGGATATTTTCGATATCTTCAAGAAGAGTACTGGCCGTCAGCCTGAACCTTCTTTCCGAGACACACCGCCAAGCACCGAAGTAGGGGACTGGAAGTGTCAAAGCACATGAAATCAAACTGCTGAACAAGCAGATAGTAGATGTCCAACAAAATGGTGATAATGGAGCCACGGGAAACCTTGCGTTTTCATGGAATCGAAAATGGATTTTTTTTTTCTTTACCAAAGGATGCTGTAGTAGGTATGGTTGGCCTTGTTTGGGCACGGTTTTTCCCTGGAGGACGCATCATTGGCAGTAGATGTTGATTTGGTGTGCGACAAATGGGAGATTGAAGAGGATGGAGATACTCTGGTCACCTGGAAATTCTGATCCCCTAGGAGCCGAAAAACAGCGACCACCTTGAGTAGCTCTTTTTGTGTCTTTGCGAATGGTGGAATTCCTTGACAAAGCATGGAATTCCTTGAACTTCTTTTAAAACATGGAATTGCTTTGACTTTTTTGAACTTATAGTTCTGAGGCAACAATCTGAACATTCGCCAAAATGCGACATGTCATTCAAGTTTGCCCTCTCCTTTGTATCAGCAGGAGGCATGCAAACAAAACACAGAATCTTCAATCCTTTGTTGAACAAAAGACGTAGTAAATCCTATCAATCACACGTCTTTAAATTTCTGATTTCTATTGACATTCCCTGCTGATGTTTTCTGGGCACAGATGTGAAGCATCTTGACTTGTGGCCATTTTTCCCCATCGTGCAAAACCACGGACCATGGCCACATGTTTTTTTTTTATGTGGCAAATGTTTTCTGGCCAAGTTCTGGCCAACAAGTTTTGTTTTTTGGTAGTTTGGGGTTTCAGACCGACTCAGCCAGTCATGAATTGACTGGTTATCCTACCAGAACTGCTGAGGGTTAAAAGTGAACTGATCATTGCTGGTAGTGACACTTAACTCTCATAGAACCTGAAAACGGGATGTCCTAGGCAAAGAGGGTGAAAGGCAAGTGTGCCCAGGAGCTTGCATACCTTTAGATGGTTTTCTCGATCTGCCGCTGCCATCGGGATTGGGATTATAGACATTTATAGACGAGATATTTTGGCAATTTGAAAAATGTGTTGAACTATACTGAATTGTCCAGCAAACATAATCTCACTTCAATCAAGTCAAGACATGGAGCAGCATCCCTACTGGTGTCGTAGATTGGGTTTGTTTGTGGTGGAGTACACAGCTCTCATAGCCTGCCAGTTCTTATTCGGGTTTTTCCCTCCTAAGTAGCACTAGGACAGACATTTTCGGACTCTCTCAGTTTCATTTCACCCCCGTTCCTTGTCGCTCTGATGGCGTTTGACCGTGTCTTGCAACAGCCGTCCATGCTGCGGATGTATGCAGGTCGCCATTGGGGTAAAGTCTGGGTTGGCATGCCTATAGTTAAGACAGACTAGGCCGCATCCCAGCAACCGGGAGTGACATCTTTTTTTGCGTTTGCAGACTTATTGATGTGGATTGCCAATTATTTTGCAACTTTTCTTTCCAGCTTGCGCGCGGTGTTTCGATTGATCCGTCAGAAATCGCAGGCTCCATGCGATTTCTTCGAAGCAGCTGTCAAGCCAACCGTCCATCGTCAAAGCCCAACGTGGCAAAGCTGATGGTCTCCGTTGGATTGACAGGTTCTCCGATTATATACATGTGCAGCAATATCTGCAGCTAATCGGGGCCAGTTTGTACCAGGGATGGGTGCAATGAGTGCAAGGTTGTTGGCATGTTGATATCGACCTCAGGCTCTGTGATGTCTGGCGTTGCCTTTGCACGTTTGAGCTCTGATGAGAATGTTGCCTGCTTGCAACCCCCATCCTGTAGCTTGAATGGGTACATGCCTCAAGGTGTATCACCCCAGAATCAACAAGTGCCTACCAATTTGCCCATGGCCTTGGCGGAAAAGCTATATTGGAAGCAACATATGATTGTTCTTATCGTATGAAATCTGCTGTGGCCTTGAGGATTGGTTTTCATGTGAAACAATCTGTTCTTGATTTTGCTCTTGTTTCCATGGGCGCAAGGACATTTCTTTTCACATGACACTAGTGGTTGCCCTAGCTCCTACCACCACTCTTGCCACCCCTGCATCCCGCAGGGTTTATGAATTTAGTATTTTTGATACTTGTGTATGTGAGATGATGTACTTCAAGTTCGCTTGCCCGCGGTGTTCCAGAAGTTTGAAAATTCCTTTCCATGCTTTTGAGCAAGCATTGAGGGAGCGTTCCTCCAGAATCGTCATGGAACATAATCTTGTAGCATCAAGTGTTCACTTCCATTGGCCTATCCTATTTCCTGGCAAAGATATGGAGATGCTCCTGGACGAAGCCGGGTAGGCTTGCGCTCTTTCCTTCCTTATACTTCACGTGAGATTTCTTAAAGACGCATCAAGTTGCAATTTCCCAGTGTTTTTATTGTTTGATCAATTTTCAGACCGTCCCGGGCAGCTGACAATATGGCTTCCCCAACTTTTTGGAGACACAAAAAACACCACTTTTTAGAGACATCACAATGGATGCTTCACAGTTTCCTATGGTTTCAAACCAATAAAAAAACGCATGACCTCCGCATCCATCGAGAAACTTCGTTTCCGATGCGAGGAAAAGGTTTGGATCAGCTCACGTGGGCCTTTATCCTTGGATGCTCAATGGGCCATTCATTTGACACCACTGCTGCCCTGTGTGGGCTCAGGTTTGGTTGCAGTTGCTCAGTTTTGTCAAAAAAAAACATGTCGGACGTTGAAGTGACCTTTTTAAACCGTGAAAAGGGGAGGTTTTTGGATTTTTGGCGGATTCAAATCCATCAGCGATCCATGAAATGTGTTTTCAAAGCATGGAGGTTTTCACTAAGATCCCAGTTACGCATCCAGAAGCATCGCGTTGGTGCGGTGCGAGAAAAAATCGCCGTGTCACTCAACGAAGCTGAGGCGGTTCTCACAAAGACTATGCCAAGACAAGTGAGACTTTGCTGACTTAACGTGGAAAAAATTGACAAACCAAGGTTGTGGATGATATCAAAGGTCCTTGCCGGGATTGTACTGTCTGTCTAAATTTAATTGAATTTATATATTGTATATGGGATGGGTATGATTGGAAGTTGTGCTTTTTGTTATGCATTTAATTGGGTAAGAAAGCTCAGGTTTCTGATGACATGTTTCTATGGATGCCATGTCCATAGATATGGGCTGAGACCAACTTTGTGACCGTCAGACTTCGTTGGCCTAAGGAAAGCGCTTCGATTGCCGATTAGCGTTCACGAGTTGACTGCTTTGCCATTGTCGAAGCTTGACGAAGCTATGGTTGGAATTGGTGGATTGTTGCTTTCTTCGCAGCCTATCAAGTGAAGTGCACACATGTCATCATGTCAATACATTTGGTATTCTACCGTTTTACTGATGATTTTGTTTGGTATATCAATTTTCTGTTTGGTGACTCATTGACCGAAGCATTGTGTATTCCTTTCAAGCATCACCCACCAAAGTTCTTGGTACAGCGGAGCAGCACCCACCTTCTGCTTGTCAGTGTCAGTGCATGCAGTAGTAGTCAAAGTATCTTGAATTCTCATGAATTCTCAACATATTAATGATGTGATGATATATACATACATTTGTTTTACATTATATATACACACTGAAATTCGATGCATTATATATATATATGTCATTTTCCATCATATATTATGTTCTATATTACATCATATTGGTTTACATTACATTGTCATACTATTATCGATGATATATAAAACTACATTGAATATATTACATTGCCCTATTTGTTATATCATCGAAGGAAGTTTAGAAGTCTAACTTCCGACAATATGGACAGTTGAAAAGCAGAGTAGAGAAGTGAAGTCAGCAGAAAGACGATCAACACGCGAAGAAGATCAATACGCGAGTAGAATCACTAGAAAGAAGATACACACGCGCCAGATGTTAGGAAAGTCGCGAATCGCTGTGTTTTCTCAATGATTCGTGGTTCCGGATGTTCGAAAAGTAGGCTCGCTAAAGCGGCGGGTGCGGAGGTAGCTGTTCAGCAGAGACATGAAAAAAGGCACGCCGCTGTGGCACGAAGCACAGTTGCAAGTCAAAATGTGCAAAACACCGCATTCTCGGAGCAATTTTTGAAGTTCCGATGTTGTCGAAAAATCGCACGCCGCTGTTGCGCCAAGCGCGTTTGTAAGTCAAAATGTACACAACACCCCATGTTCGGACCACTTTTTGAAGCTCAGATGTCGAGAAAATAGTCAGTTAGAAAGTTAGTCAGTCAATCAATCAATCAGTTTGCCAATCAGTCGGTTACTCAATTAGTCAGTTTGTCAGTTCGCTAGTTCGTCAGTTAGTCAAGTCAGTTAGTCAAGTAGTCAGTTAGTCAGTTATTCAGTTAGTCAGCCAGTCAGTAAGTCAGTTATTAGTCAACTAGTCAATTAGTCAGTTAGTCAGGTAATCAGCTAACCGTTCAATCAATGAGTCAGTTAGTGCATTGTAGTCAGTTAGTCAGTGAGCTAGTTAGTCAGTTAGTCAAGTTAGTCAGTTAGTCAGTTAGTCGGTTAGCTAGTTAGTCAGTCAGGAAGTCAATTAGTCAGAGTCAGTGAGTCAGTTAGTCAGTTAGTCAGTCAGTCATTTAGTCAGTTAGTCAACTAGTCAATTAGTCAGTTAGTCATTTAGTGATTTAGTGAGTTGGACAGTTGGACAATTAGTCAGTGTTTTTGATCTGACATCCGTGTCCTATACGTTTCCTATTCTTGAAACGTCCGCCACCTCCTCGTGCGGTACTATTGGTAGTGTATTGTACTGGTAATTATCACATTAAACAATTTGATTGTATACATGTTATATTTGTTCCCTATATGAATCATCGATGCGTTTTTGCATAAGTGATTCTGACATGATATTATCTCTATTTCATTTTTTTCCTACATACCACGTGTTAATGTTGTAACATACCCATGGACGCGAGTGTTCTCTGGTCAAACTCTTCAGTCCTCCCGACCTCACTATGACTTTGCAAACACTCAGGATTCTCTTAGCTTTTCGTTGCCTGGATGCATGGATCACTGGACAATCCACGGCTGGAGATGTATTTCCTATTGGAAATCAGGGCTATTTCCAGCCGACATGTTAGATCACAGGGTGCACCTCCGGAGTTTCCCATTGCTCAGGATTTCAGCTCTCTTATGAACGATGGTGGGCTCCTTCAATGCATCCTGGGAGGTGGTGGCTGTTTTCATATTGCAATTTTGAGGGATGTCAACAATTCACGGCCTTCTCAGGCTGTCAGTACCTGATATATCAGAATCACATGCTGACCCACATGGCCCACATTTAACACAAACAAACCAAGCATAGCTCTTGAGGCTTCTCGGCAACAGGTTCAAGAAGTGGGTTCCAACGCCATTGCCATGGCCATGTGTTCGGCAAACAACCAGGAAGTTATCTCACTGGACCCGGGGGTGGGGACCTGATATTCAAGCGGAAACACACACTTGATAAGTCACGAAGACGGGATACATTGTTTTCACATTCCTTCTTGTGTTACAAGTGTATCACAGTGACCGTTTATAGCTTGCCATAAGCCATGTATTTCAAGCTGGTAGAAAAAAGCAGCGTGAAAGTTTATACTCGGTCAAGAGTAATTTAAGGCACAGAACCAAAGTTGAAAAAACTTGGCTCACTCCGGGTTAAAACAATTGAAAAANAGACACAGACACAGACACAGACACAGACACAGACACAGACACAGACACAGACACAGACACAGACACAGACACAGACACAGACACAGACACAGACACAGACACAGACACAGACACAGACACAGACACAGACACAGACACAGACACAGACACAGACACAGACACAGACACAGACACAGACACAGACACAGACACAGACACAGACACAGACACAGACACAGACACAGACACAGACACAGACACAGACACAGACACAGACACAGACACAGACACAGACACAGACACAGACACAGACACAGACACAGACACAGACACAGACACAGACACAGACACAGACACAGACACAGACACAGACACAGACACAGACACAGACACAGACACAGACACAGACACAGACACAGACACAGACACAGACACAGACACAGACACAGACACAGACACAGACACAGACACAGACACAGACACAGACACAGACACAGACACAGACACAGACACAGACACAGACACAGACACAGACACAGACACAGACACAGACACAGACACAGACACAGACACAGACACAGACACAGACACAGACACAGACACAGACACAGACACAGACACAGACACAGACACAGACACAGACACAGACACAGACACAGACACAGACACAGACACAGACACAGACACAGACACAGACACAGACACAGACACAGACACACACACACACACACACACACGGCAGTCAGTCAGAATGCAATTCAATTCTTCAGCAGCGGATTCCACATATTTCTTGATTGCAAGATGGAACCCGTATGGGTTGTACAAAGCATTGTTGCCATTCCAGGACAAGAGTGAAGATAAACCAGGAACTGATGAGATTGAGTGCAATGAACATCGACTATTGGGACTTCTTGATGCTGCTTGTGCGCTTATTGACTTCACGATATCAAAGGGATCTGAACCGCATCCTTCGAATGCTGTAGAGTGCTGGCAGAGATTCGACTTGCATTTGCATCCAGATGATGCCAAGCAGATTTCCCAGTCAGGAAATCGCGTCAATTGCTGCTTTGACGCCATATTCACTACTGTACACAGAGGCCAAATGCTGGGTGTCTACTCAAGTGAGTTGGCCAGTGGGATGTATGAATTAGCTTCCAATATGTTCCGTGGCTACAAATTCTGTGAAATGATTGTGAGCCAACCAAGCCCAGCGCCCTTTGCAGTGTCTTGGTCCGAAATTTTGTAACATGTTTGGTTTGACGTGGTTTGTCTTACTGTATTTCAAGACATTTGCATGTGCTAGGGTTGGAAGCGCCCGGTGGGTGCTGCATCATTTTTTGTTATGGATGCTTGTTCAAAATATCTTTTTCTGCTCATTGCCGCATTGCCGTGTTGTTCTTGTCGTTGACAACTACCTTGAGTCGGAAACACTGGAATTTTCCAGCTCAGGTGCATATGCGAAGTATTTTGTTGGTATTCTGCATCAGTTTTCCCTTTACGATCATTGGACAAGTAAGCCCGGTGAGTTTGATGTTGATGCAATCAGCTTTGAGTTTTAGCCGCTCCGGCTGCGAAGGATGGGAAGGATGGAGCCTCTTCAATAACCAGTCGTACAGTTCCCTCTGAAATTTTGAATTGGAAGGTAAAATCCTAGGATATATAAATGTCATATCATGTCATGTAGATTTATATGTATATATATATATGATGTGTATAACTGTATAATATGTAATATAGAAAATAAGATTGAAGAGGGATGCGCCTCCTTAAAAAACGGGCTTCTCAACTCAACCTGTACCCCTTAACCACATGGCAAGCTTTGTGTGTTTCTATCCATTACTTTGCTGGGTCACGGGAACCAACAGATTTGAAGGGACCTGAAAATAGAAAGATAAACAGCTGTTTTTTTGAGGCCTGATGGGCATCGAATTTGTTTGTCGTCAGATGGAGCATCCCTTTGGCAATGATGAGTCTGACATTCCTCTCAGATGCTGAGCAAGAAGTGGGGACATTTTTGACGAGCTCAGGGAGTAACAACATTGGATGAGAGTGACAACATTCCCTAACATGCATAACGAATAGTGAAAAAAATGAATCAGAACATATATCAAGTATATATCATATATAGTCTACTCTTTCATCATAATGTATTCTCTCACCATAGTGTCCATGTTTCTTGTTTCTTTGGAAGATATACGCAAACACGGGAGGCCGTTCACGAGGACTTTGGCCAATTCAGACTTTCAGATCTTTCACCTTTGTGCTTCGTAGCTGTAGAAATGTCGTTTCTGAAATCATTGGAGGCTGGCAACCCAAAATGCAGTGCTAGAAAGTGATTCATTATCTTCCGAAATTGCCCAGGACGAGCACTACAACACACTCGCTCCTCCATCCGCTTGATTGCTCAGAAGCATCAGCTTCTTGATGATATGGAGTCCAGGAAAAAAAAATGTCTCTTGGGATAACTTGGGATTTGGTGAAATCCAGATGCATGACTGCAGAAGACCAAGATTATGAGATGGGCTGCATCACATGGTTCAAGCAGCAGTCCTTTTCAATCAACCCCTCAACACTTCTAAAGAATGTGAGCACAGGTGACTTTAGCATACTTTGGCCCAATAATTGTATGCAAAAGATATTACTCTATATAAATTATTGTAAAAGCTAGTTTCTTGGCATTTTCAGCCTTTTCGCCAGCTTAGGCATTTGACAGCTTTTTGTGGCTCAAGGGTGGCTCCAGGATACGAACACGAAATTTCGTACAAGCCAAAAATTGGATGGCAACAACAAACCAAGCACATCAAGTACCCTCAAATCGCTGAAGATTTGATATGTTCTCCAACATCATTTGCATCATGCATCAGCTGTATCAATGCTAAACCGTGGGTCCAGTCGCTCCAGCACTGTTCCAACCTGAGGACTTCAGAGCTTGGAAACACAAATCCATGAGTAGAGCTTGCTAAGTGATAGTGGTTAGAGACACAAAAGCACAGCTCCTAAAAGCACAACTTCTGAGTGAATGTGAATGCGCTTGAAGTTTTTGCATGCCAACATGTACACAATCATTTCATTTCATATCCAAACGACATTCAAAGTCTGCCAGGAAAGGTTTAGGTTGCACCTGATAGCAAGTTTAGATTATGTGCTGTGGACACTTGGTGCATCAAGGATACTAGACTCATCCATTGGCATATCCTCAAAAGCATTAGCAAGAACTTCTTCTTCACCCCTTGGGGAAATGATCCAATTTGACTTTCGCATATTTTTCAAATGGATTGAAATGGAAACCACCAACTAGCTGGGTCGACTGAGGCCAGAGCTCCAGCTCCCTACCGGCGGCCGCGAGGCCTGCAGGCCTGAAGTTTTTGAGAGGTTTGGGGCTGTGATTCCAGGGCTGTTTGTGAGTAGAATGAACAAAGATAGGATATATAGGAGATACATGATGTATAGGATAATTGATGGATATTGTAGGCTTTCTTGGTCTCAAGAAGAGGGAGAGATGAAGCTTGGAAAAGGAGGTGACGTTGGCCAGAGATGGGGCAACTTTGGGCCATTTTTCAAGCTCTTAGGATCGGAATTGTTTGCTGTTCCGAAATTTTCAGAAAGCCGTTGGACCCAACATTTTCCAACCCCAACAAGATGTCTGAGATTTGTTAGGTCTTGTTTACCTGCTTACCTCCTCCCCTCTGACTTTGAGACTCCAAGTTTGACAGGAGAAAGTCCAACGCAAAGCCATTGGCTCAGGACGTTCTTGCATTGCTGCTGATAGCATTGTGCAGAGGGCGAACTCTTTTTTTTGGGGGGGCCAAAATGAGACTTTCAGTCTGGGGGAAAGATTCAAACACATTCAACAAGTAACTCAAACAAAACATGAGGCAGACACACTTGCAGTTGCACTTTGAGAGGTCTTCGATCCTTAGTTTTTGTTGTTTCACGAGCAGGTTGTGTCAATCAGTGCCCAACCGTCAGGACGTTTGACGCCGCTTGCGGCCTTGATTTGGCCTCTTGGGCGAGTGGCCCGCAGATCAGTTTCCGTGGCTTTCGTAGGCTATGCAGTACAGGGAGAGTTGCAACATGCTTTCTTTAACAATGTGATTTGATCGCCTCACGGATCCGCATCGCAGTTGTACCTTCAGAGTTATCCCTTGCATGGTCCACCCTTCTCAGTTGCACATATGGATGAGTGTTGAGATGGGTGATGTGATGGCAGGCGGCGTTCCACAAGAGATGGATTCAGACATGGTGCAGAATCATTTGCAACAGCAACTTGGTCAGCTTTAATCATCATGACTCCAGCGATTTCCAGAGATTTTTAAGAAAGTATTAGAGATCATGATATAATTCAGCAATTCAGCTTCCAACTGCCGCAGATTTTCTTAGCGCTTGGGGAGAATCACCAAAGTTCTATCACTCCTTTCTCCTGTGAATTTGCAATCATTTCCTTCAAATGTTTGACTCCTTCAAGCGATTCTAGAGATTTCTCAATATGATTTTGAGTTGCTAAACAAGCAATGCCACGCAGTGTGCTTGTTCTGTACGCTATATTTCAAGTATTTTAAGCAAGTATAGACATGACATGTATACATAATGTATGTATGTCTGAGCAACCGCCTTTGTTTGCGGAAGAAGGAAACAGCTTATGGGTACTAGATAGGAGGTAGGGGCCTGAAAAACTAGGTACCCTCAAACATGTTTTGTGAGCAAAGGCCAGCGCTGGAAAACGAAGTCGCATTTTTGGAAGAACATGTTTACTAAATTTAGTTGAACGAGGTAGGGAAATGTTGGACCATTCAAATCAGGTACGGCTCCTGCAGTATCATCAAACGCTGCAGAGGTTATGTCTATGTGCGCTTTCGAGACCCTGAGGCCGATCATCAAGGTGATGTCCCCAATTGATTTCTTGCATCCGGCGATTTCTTGAAAAATTCATAAGGACCAACTAAGCATGTATGAACATTAAGATCATTGGTGTTGCATGTTATACTGTTTAGTTAATACCTATTGACTGTGAATACTACTAATTAGCTACATGACGTTGCATGTGTGTGTATATTTGATATATTTATAGATTGTTTCAAATGATGCTGAACATGTGAATCACTTTGGGATCATTTTAGCTCGGAAACGAATTTGCGGGCCTGTAATTTGATGCCAGGCACTCGCAGCTGCTCTGCGTGATGTGCATGTGGTCTCGGGTCAAGATCTTACCGTGGAAGTGGCGAAGGCAAAGAAAAAGCAGCTCGGTATCACAAGCGGAGCAGGGGAAACCATATTCACTCATATTAGTCTTATATTTATCCTTGGCTAGATGATCCAAAGTGACTAATATGTTTTGGGTTGAAACCATGACCTGCCAAAATCATGCAACATCTATAGCATGCTCCTCTCTTCTTGTCATGGCTTCTTAGCACAGCCACATTACTGGTGTGGCCTCAGATTTTGATAAACTCGACGGCGAAACCACATACCCTTCTTCAATGTCATTGGCTCTAGGTATTTATCAGATTCACCTGCCTGCAAAAGAGCTTTGGTTTACATGTGTAGACGTATCAAGTGTTTTTGAATTTACTACAACCGCACAGATGGTCATAGGAATGAAAAAAGTAACATAGTGCTTCTTCAACAGAAAAGTCCCAGTCCATGTTTGAACCCTTGGTATAGATTCTCATACTCTGAGGGGCTGATGGCATACATGGCCTTGAAAACCATCCTAGGCAATGGTACTGTGATATAGATCCAGGCTATCCACCACGAGTGCGGCGATTGATGGAGGGTGTGGTTCACATACAGAACATGTTCCGAACTTAGCAGTTTCAATGCTGGTAATGTTATATGATATATTTTTATGTTCTTATCATTTGGTGACATCTAGATTCTAGATTTGCTAAACTGTTTTTCAGGCTTTGCCTTGTTTAGCAGACTGTGTTTGCACCGATTTGATGTGTTTCAGTTCTTGAGCACCTGAAGATGTGTTTCCTTTAAAGACTCTCCCAATATGTTTGACTGTCGTACTCAGTTGAACCAATGAATTTCCTTTGATTTTCTTGATTCTTGTATAGTTTTACCGCTGGTCATCTGGCCATTTTTCTATCCCCAAGAAGTGTTCCCTCTTGAGGTTGTCTATGGCCATGCAAGTTGACATAACCAAGCAAATTCTGTCCTTGGGAAGTGCCAGTGCTGGCTTCTACACTCCACAATTTCAGGATCGTGCAATGAAGCTGCAAATGTTTTGTTTGGGACGTCATTGGGAAGCTGGGATCATCCAAAAAAAAGATTCTGGTTGTGAACCAGGTTGGTTGATGCTTTTGATATCAAAGCTTTGGAATCAAAAATAACGATATGCTCTTGCGAAAGGATGATCATTCTGAATTGTATATCCTTAGGCAGACGGCAGATCCAGTTCTTGCATCAATGCAGCTTTGGATCTGATCTTTTGGCGCTTCTGCTGCCAACATCCAGCCCATCATGGTACCATGACGAAGTTCCAAAACTCATGTTCCGATTTAAGACTTCCTTGTTTATCCCCGGTTGCTTCGCAGAATCCCTGCATTCAGATGAAATCCATGAATCTGAGGACACACAAAGTCATAGCTACAGCGATGTCCGAGCAGATCATGATCACTTACAAGTTCTTTCGATGCCATCCAACTTAAAAAACCTCGCAAAAGGGATTTTATCAGATCTACAGCAGAAATGTGGCCAAGCCTTATTCCCCATGATGGAGCCTGATACTTGCATTGTTAACTACTATGATACTACTGGGTCTCTTGGACTCCATCAAGACCTGGATGAAAGTGACACTTGTTGTTAGAAGTATTTTTTTTTTTGGGTGCTAGTTGCTTAACTTGTATGGTTATTGAGTGGTTATTGTGTCTTTGAAGGCTTCAAAAGGTTTTAATCTATTTGGGGATTTGGAATGATGCTGATGATCCTGACTTTCCAGTCAGGAGACGAGCATTGCAGCTGGGATTCCTGTGATCTCCATCTCACTAGGCTGCTCAGCACGTTTCTTATACCAGCCAAACACTGAGCCATTGGACAATGCTCCAATTTCCTCCACCTTGCTTCGTTCTGGAGATATCTTCATCTTTGGGAGCAAGGCTCGTGGCTTAAAGCATGGTGTGCAAAAGATTTTCCCAAAGACTGCACCGAAGAAGTGGCAAGAAATCGCAGCACATGGTGGTACAGGACGTTTAAATCTCACCTTTCGACAGACTCGATGAGATTCAAACCTCGACCCACGCTGGACAGCTGGATGTAACAGCTACGCTTGCGATGGCAAGTTGTGAAATCAACAAAACTGATATGTCAAACTTCAAGCCCGCGCATGCTGGAGGGGACTCGAGTTTTCCAAGCGAACGTGCGAAAGTTTTCATCATCTTGCTGAACATCGAGGTCAAAAGCGAATGTCAACTTGCTTCAATGTGTGCTACAAAATTGACCATGCATATGAGCTTAGCTAGCAAAGATCTGCAAGTCAAGATGAATGTGATCATGTGTATCTTCACACAACCATGAGTGATTGGTTATCAGCTGCTACAGTATCGTCTTGTTGCCAATGTTCCGGTAAAAACAAGATTCGCCAGCAGCTGAGCAGTTGGGTAGTCGTTGTGCAAAACAGCATCTGTGAAGCTTGCTATTTGGCTTGTTGGAGCAAGCTATATTGCTGTCATGCAGCTTATTGAAGCAAATTACATTGGATTCATCTCCAGATGTCTTGTGGCAGCGTGTCCATTGATTTGACAGTATTTGTCACATCTTTGCAGGGCACCCTGGAATTCATCTTCTTTTGCCGTTTTTTTGCATCCTCGCGAGTGTTTCGTTTCAAATTGTGGACAGACAAAGAGAAATCAACCATTTCATTTCTATTAACTGCACCGTTATCCTGTACGCGCTGCAGGGAATTCAAAGAGAGCTTCTGAACACTCCACTCTTCCTTTATGCAAAGACATGCAGAGACGTTTCACATGAGCAACATTACTAAACATATCTAAACACTTCTAAACATCATATAACAAATCGGATAGCACAGCACCCTGCAACTCCATCAAATGTGGCATGTTTCACCAAGCCGGTGGACAAAAAACATACCGCGGCTTCCAAACCATGAACATCCAGCAACATTCACCATGGGCCCATGTGCCAATAATTGTAACTTCTTAGACTCGGTGAGGTGTTGTTTTTTACGTTTTTTGCGCCATGGTGTGATTGTCCAAGATGGAAGCTTGGTCTGAAAGAGCTCCGATTTTACCAAATCGTTTGTTTCAGACCTGAGGAACATAACATGATATATATATATACATATGTATGATTATATCACATCCCTTGGCGTGTTTCAGGTGGATGTGATTGATGTGCTGGACGAAATGTCTTTTTTTTGGTTTTTTAAATTTTTATCTGAGGCGGGAGATGCAGAGGAGCCCGGATGAATGGCTTGACAAGCGACAGTGATAGCCATTTACAAGCAACAAAATGGTCCATGGTCAGCTCCAAGATGGTACACATCTTACTCAGAAGAATAGAACCATGGCACCTTTTTGAAGCTCAATCATAGCAGTACAATGTGATGTCACCGGACTTCATGAGAGGTGAAGAGGGGACGATCCCATACGATCGTCCGTGGTAAATTATGGGACTTTGGCCAACAGAGTTCTTGAAATTCCGCCATTTTGGGCTCACATGAGGTTGTCATTTTTGTAGATTGGCTCTTTTCCAGCTTTTCTTGGATGGAATCATCAATGTCACAACTTTCCAAACTTCTTCATGCCAAGTCTTGAATACTCACCATAGCTGCGCAGGATACGCAGATTAGGAGAAAGCTGAATGCCGAGCAAAAAACCAATGAAAAGGTTTCACATAATCGCGGTACACAAGAGTTGCGAAAGTTGCGAACAGGGAGTTCCTGGGAACCTTTGTTCAACCCAACCTTCATGTGTGAGATTTCAGGAGTTGTTCATTATTTTCACATGTCTTTACATATCGTTGGATGTCGAAGAGCAAAACTGGCAAAAAAGATCAGCAGACAGAATAACAAGGTAAAGGTGCTTCAAGCTGGCTCCTTGCTATGGGCGAGTGGCTTGTGGCAAGATGGCCAGGGTGGAAACGATTGGCGCCAAGCGCCGAGTTTCGGATTGGCTTCAGTCCTTTCTGATCTCTTCCGAGTTGCAGCACTATCAGGACGTTGGTAGAATGGTAGCCATGTGAAACATATATTGGACCCACAGTGACCGGATACTGAACTATGATTTGTACCGATTTGACAGTTTCTTTGTTGTCTGATGCGAGAGGACTTCAGGAATCTGTGACAAGACACTGTTGACAAAAGTTGCTAAAACATGTTTTTGAAATAGTTAAATAGTTTAATAATAGTTTTCTTGTCTTCCAATTTGTGCACAGGATCAGGCAAATGCATGGTGCATTGAAGTAGGTGCAGTGGAGTTGGCAGAAGTGACAGATCATTGGCGCGACCTTGCAGAGTATCTGCAGTTGCAAGGCCCTGAGCAACTGCGCTTGGCACAGGTGAGGTACAGCTGATGGGTGGAAAATTGACTCGGCTTAGACTTTGACCCTTTGACCTTGATTTGTCGAGTTGTTATTTGCATTTCAGGGAAATTGTAGTCCTTCATTGACGTGCTTTTGTGTTCTACGCAACTGATGTTTTGTTTTTGTTGGGATGTTATGAATCATAAGGATTGTTATGTTGGATTGTTATGAGTTATGATATATACGTTTTTTGAGTTTGCATTGAAGCAGCAAGACGTACATACTGGATTTGCGTAAACTTGCATTGAGCAACGGTTTTCGAAGGCCTACTCTTTGTAAACACGTACATGTTTAAGTCTCTCATGTTCACGGGAAGTTGGCTATGACAGGTTTCATCATGCCATTATGATCACTTCTCATCACTTATCACGGATGTTTGCGAAAGTGCTTCACGATCTGCCTTGTATCAAGGCTTGTGGCGATCGAGTGGCGTTGATTGAATTCTGGTTACTGCCGTGGTTGGAATCCATGCAGTTGCAGCATTATGCGGCAGAAGGAAAGTCGTGGTGCTTGAAACTTAGGCTTATTAATATATTTAGATACATAATAACTATATTTGAGAACAAGATGTGCCACAAAGACATTTCAAATCTTCCCCTGTCCTTGTAAACTTCATGGGACTTTACATGATTTAAATGTGTTTCTTCCAGATTTCTCATAATTTCTGTGTGACATCAAGTTTCTACTCTATGGTCTTCCTGCCAAGGAACATGGGAGCTGCAGACCTCTCGGACGTGAAAGAGTCATGGGAAATCTTTGCAGCAGATCTCCAGATGCTTTACGGTATGAGAAAAGGCACCTTTATCATAGAGAAAACCAATAAAACATAAGAAAACTATGAAGATTTTCTTCATATAGGATTTTAAATATATTCCACCTTGAGGCATGGGACCTTTGTATAGTTTGAAGGGGCTTGGGTCACAGATTTTGCAGTCGGAGGGATTTGTTTGTGAGAGAGATTAATGTGAAAAGTTGGTCTCAAGCTGAGGATGGATGCTTTGGAAATACATCGACTCTCTCGTACATGCGCTGGCTGTGTGCCAGGCACCATTGTCATTGCTTAGATTTGTTGATGCAAATGAGAACATGTTGATAATTTGATATATGTTGCATTTTCTGGAGGATCCTTTAATTTGTGTTTTATTCCTTTGCTCGACTGGCAGGTGCGCGTAATTCTCATGAACTGCCTGAGGCAGGGACTGGTTTAGGGATACTGACCAAGTGATGTGGCCAGTGTTACGCCAGGAGAGTCGTCCAGCAATTACGGTGCAAGAACGCATAGCAGCACTTGAGCATGGCAAAAAAGAAAGCTGCAGGGTGGAAGGGAGGTTTAGAATAGTATCTTTGGAATATCTTTGGATATAAGTGATATACACCTCTTATATCAGATCAGCCACAAATGGATTCTGTGCTGAAAGATTCGATGGACCTACAGAGCACTGACACTCCTGCAGGAGCAGCTGCCGGTGTTACACAGCGGAGATTCCATGGTCCCTGAGAAGATTTTGGGGGTGAATGACTCAGAAGGGACGATGACAATCAGAATTTGATACACAATTAGTCCATGAGACCTTAGGGCCTGATATCTGGGAACGTTATGGAATCCTGAATCCTTCATCATCCTGAATACACATGACCAAATCCTAGTCCTAAACAATCAATCTTAGTCATCTTAGTCATCTTAATCTATTGCATGACTATAGCAATGGCAATATTTCACTTGGAAAACTGGAATCCGGACGTCAAGGCACATGGTTTCCGTATCCTTCGTTTTCTGGGACGTGGTCAGTATGGCACTGCGTGGGGCAGCTCAGTGAACACGCCAAGGATGCCCGATTTTTTGTTGGGGCCAGGAACTGCGAACCTTTTGTTTTATTGATGTGATGCATGCAGCATGCATGTGATAATCTGTAATATACAATATATATATATATATGTAAACTGACAAGGTATCCCGATCGATAGGTGCATGTGCATGATGTTTCACTTTCACCAGGTAGGCCGTGGGAGAAGTCATTTATTTCGAGCTTGGTACGACAGATGATGGCTCGAGACACGTATCTCCAACGTGATGGCCTGTAGGTGTGGAAAATGGTTCGTCCTTTTCGCTTTGCTTTCTTCGTTTTCTCAACTTGGTAGCGGAGCACCTGTGCTCGCTCTGGGACCTAAGTGGGAACTTTTTACCAGGAAAGAGTTTCGACGCTGGAAGCGCACAGATCCCAGTTACGATCTTATTCCTGAAGCCGTTTCGGTATGCAGAAGTTGTGGCCTAGAGCTTGCGGAGTTTCTATCCTCGCATTTTCCAGGCTATGACTCCAGAATTCAAACCACTGCGCAAGAAGACTCCGAGTTCACAAACACTTTGTCCAACACATGGTGTGGAGAGCTTGAAGACACAAATTGGTCTCACGATTTGCATGGAACTTTTCATTGTGTGCCAGTAACCGTGGAGAATCAAAATGACGGGGTGACTGCTCCCGAGCTGATCGCAAATTTCGACGTACGAGAACCAAGCGGGACTGTACCCGAAGTGACCACATGCCGAGAGTTGGAACTCTACGAAGCAGAATGGTTTCCAGATTTCGCTACAGTGCAATCAATGACAGGAGCAGCGGGCGATGCTTCAACTGAATGGAACTGCCAGCGCCTTGACCAATACGAGGCGGAATGGTTCCCGAACATTCGAGATGAGCAGAACAACGCACGAATGTTGAGCAACCTTTTACATTTGTCCAGAACTCAAGAACAGTCGACAGCATCATTTTTGACAGTAGCCACGGACTCTCTGCCCAGCGAAAATCTGCAAGTCCAGTGTGTCGGCGGAAATCCACTCAACTGCAGTTTGGTGACTTGTATGGAGCCCTGTCAAGGCCTCAACAACCCAATGACTTGCAACATCACCGAACCTGCAGACCTGACAGACAAACGACAGCAGTGTCATCCTCCTATGACCACGACGTTGATGACAAGCGTTGGAATGACACAACTGCTGATGTATGTCCGCTGTATGTCTCACCTTCTTTTTCTTGAATCAGTTGAATTCAGTTTCACCTTTTGCGAATTCACACATTCCGAATTCATTCATCTTGTCTCACGAAATTTCAGTATGCCAAGTGCAGTCTGCCGACATGACTTTTGCTGTAAGGTCAATTGTTTCACAGGCATTAGTTGCAGCTGCGATTCTTGCAGTCATCCGGATACCAAATCAGTCAGGACAGTTTTAGGCGGCGTGCACCACGACACACATTCACCGAGCATACACTATGTTTCGACTCAGTTGCACCGCCTGTGTTGGATGAAGAGCCTAGGATGTGTCATAGTTTCCCTAGCCTCCACCATACTTGCCATTTTGTGTGTTGCTGAAGGAGTAACAGCCGACCCTAATCAGGAAGTCCCCCAGCATTCCGTTTTTGATCGATTGTTGACTTGGTCAGTTCATATTCAAGGTCACCCGATTTTGTTTGCAGTAGCCACATTCATCATTGGGGTAGTTATGGCAACTATTCTTTTCAGTATGATGGTTCCCAGCAATTCAAATTGGAGAGTCCCTAATGCATGGGGCCCTGAAATGGAACAGAACTATAGTTTCCGTCAGTGGTCGCGTGATGTGCTGCTCTGGTCCATTGCCAATGAAGCCGACCCTTCCAGAAAAGCTGCAAGTGTTATGCTTGTACTAAAGGGTGCTGCAAAGGAGCTAGCCAGACAGATACCTCCACAAGTAATCGTACAGGGGGGGGTTATCAATGGTGCACAAGTTGACCCCCTTACATATTTGATGCATTCTCTCCAGGAAAGATTTGGTAACCTTGGGGAGGAAGTCAGAGTTCAAACAATAACTGAGCTAATGGGATTTCAGCGAAAAAACCACGAAACCATCGATTCCTTATTAGTCCGTTTTGACACTGTTCGAACAAGGGCTGCTGAGCAAGGGGGGGCTGTGGTTTCCATCCAAGGAATTTCCTGGTTGTTACTAAGAGCAATTGGTATTAGTGATAACCAACTAATTCAGCTATTATCACCATTTCAAGGTTTGTTTCCCGCAACAGAAGCAGAATTCACTCAGCTTAAGACTGCTTTGCGACGAATGGGGCATGTATTGGAACGAGCCCCGGGGAACATAAGAGAGGGATTCCGTCAGACCCCTGGCCAATCAGCATTTTTAACCGAGCCATCAAACTCACAGTCTCAACACACTTGGTTTGGTGATTTCGACCCACCTGATTCACAAGCACCCTGGCATAGTGACCTTTCTGACCCTGTGCCTGAAAATACATATGCCTCATTCAGACCTGATGAGCAAGATGTCTTCTTTGAAGATGAGATAGCCTCGGACACCGACACAAGTTCTGGCAGTGAAACCAGTGCTGTGGACCCTGGTCCTGATCCTTCACGAACAGCTCAGGAACTGTTCTGGGCTTACAGACAGGCTAAAGCCAAGTGGAGAAAGTTCATGAACAAGGGTACTCGCACTGTTCGCCGACATTTTAAGAGATTTCAGAGAAGAAAAGGTAAGGGTAAGGGTAAAGGATCATCTTTCCAACATGCTCACATGGTAGGAAAAGGGAAAGGTTCACAAGCAAAAGGAAAGCATTCAGTGACCGCCATGTTGGCAGAAATGAGTGATCAGGAAATTCAACAAGTGCTGCCTGCCTTTCGTGGCCAACGGTCGCCCGGAAAGGGCAAAGGACGAAGGGGTAACCCGAAGGGCCCCGACGGCCTGCAAATGCGATGTTATGAGTGCAATTCGACTGAACATCTGGCAGGTTCGTGCCCACGCCGAACGAGAGCAGCGTCACACACCAGCCCTTCCACCACATTTTTTACCACCGCTGCAGCGCCTTCCATCAATGAAGCTGGACCATTAGCAGGAATTGTTCAGGATTCATTTTTTGGTCGTATCGCATCAGAATCATCGAGCCGGCATGTTGTTTTTCCCATGGATGAACAAGATACATTACTACCAGGTCAAGACCATCAATTTTACATGACACATGAAGAATTTGTAGACGCTCATGACCCGAATGATGAACATGTCACTGATCCACTTACCTTAAACGATCCTTGGTCAAGTGCCCCAAGCAGTCAGTGGTCATTTCCCACTTCATTCCCTCAGAGCTATGGTCCTGTTGCACCACACGGTCCTAACAGAAATATAAACCCACCAGGATTTCCACTGAATTTTCATGTGCCAAGAGATGTTAGGTCCGAACCAGCCTGGTCAAACAGTGAGGCTTCAATGCCGATACCGCCAATTCATACAACGCCACGGTCTGACCGACCTATCGCTGACCCACCAGTGAATGAGCGCGCAAACTCTGTGAACCCCGAACGAACGACCCGCGTCACACCAATGAATTGGGCAGATGTGTCACAGATGCCGGCTGATCTTCGTGATTTGTTGCCATGGCCTCTGGTACCAATGCCACAGCCTGCAGAACTGCCCGCGTTCGCATCGTTGCCTGCTTTCGAATTTCTGGGTGTGCAGCAAGAAACACCCATTCTCAGACCGCATACATTGAGGGAACCTCAACAATCGACTCTGGAAGGTCCATTACGCAGACAGTTGGACGATTTTCATTTTGTCCAACAGCATATTGAAGTGATTCGTGAGCGACGACAAGCCGACCGAGAAGCCAGACATTTGAATCGTCCAGCTGTGCAAGTGCAATCTCAGCTGGATCCCCAGCACCGACCAGAATTGCATGAATTTCACAATGTCCAAAGGCAGGTTGAGCATCGTCGTCGTGTTAATAAAAAGCAGTCTGCGCAGTCTCATGTGTTCGACACCAGTGACCAAGAATATGATGGCGCCGAAGATACATGTGCATTGTGTAAAGAATCATATGAAGGAGGTGAATCTTTGTTAAGATTGGTTTGCAGACATGTGTATCATGTTGACTGTTGGACACAATATATGGTCCATGGTCCAGCATTGCAGTGTCCCATTTGTCGAGGTGGTTGTCATGTGGTAGCCAGATACAGACACCCGCGCTACCAAAGGGACACTAGCCAGCATGCATCATCCGAGCCACAGCGACCAGAGACCCCACCGAGAGCGACAGTGAGCCATGAGTCATTCAATATTTTCACGCCGCCTCGCCAACACTCTGCAATTGCCTCAAACTCACCTGCTGAAGGAACACCTTTCTTTTCACCAGAGGGCCACAACATTTTTCCTTGGTGGCCAAACAATGACAGTTCCAATGACGAGGAGATGCCTGCCGCATACCACACCATTTCCATGCCCGACCGACATGGCATCATAGTGGACCCCGGTGCATACACTAATCTCATTGGTGAAGAAACTGCCAGAATCTTCGCTGCAATGGCTGTCAAGAATGGCCATGAACCAAAGCAGTGGCGTATGAAGACCATGTTCATTCAAGGTGTAGGAAATGGGCAGCAGCGCTGTGAATGGAAGGTGTCACTGCCAATTGCTTGTATGTTTTCCACTGAAGGTCAAGAACCACAACTGTGCTACTTCGAAGCCCCAGTGGTGGGCGGAACAGGCTCTCGACTGCCTGCGCTGCTGGGTCTGAAATCCATGACAGCAATGTCAGCTTCGTTAGTTATGGCGCTAAACAAGGAATCATTGCATTTGCCATTCACACCAGACGATGTTGGTAACACAGATCGCAGCCGAAAATGTCCATTATCTCGTGCACCATCCGGCCATTTAGTATTATTAATCGACCATTGGAATGCACTACATGCCAAGCCGGAAGCTGGAATTCGTTCAAAACCAATGGTGCTGCACACGCATGAAGACGAATTGCCAGAAGCCATTGAGCAGTGAGTAACGGTGACCCTTTTGGATGTGAAAAGGAACATAAGACAATTCCAAAACATCACCCGAAAACGACTTGCAAAGAATCATTGCAGGTGCACAGCCCCAGTCCAGAATTTCGATCCTCTTCAACCAGTCATCAGGCTAGTGAAAGACTTTCGTCGCAGGTAAAACATGCCTTAATTGTAGAAGAATCCAGTGCAGTCTCAACATTGTTGCAGGGGTTCGGTTGGACAGTAACAAAACATGCACCACAAAACATCAACACTGCAATAACAGCTAATCTAGCTTTGGACATCAAGCAGCATAAATATTTTCTGGTTTGGTTTGATTTGCCATTGTCCGGTCGGCACATCCGGAAAGAAAAGCATTTTTCAGCCATAAGACAAGTTTGCACCTGGGCACGTTTGGCCGCTGAAGCAGGAGCCATGGTCGGACTTTATGGAGCATATGGTCCCTTGTGGAACCATGCTTCATTAGTCGAACTCGCAACAAGTAAGGACTTCTCGAAATCACACCATAGAGCATGCCATTTTGGAATCAAGTTGGATCCGACCATGGACAAACCTAGCAAGATTTGTTTCGTTCTTCTCAGTAATCCTCCTTGCATTTCACACAACTGCCAGTGTGAAGTCTCTCAAGAGCAACACATCTTGGACTGGTCAACTGCCGAATCTGCCGCAGTGAGACGCCCCAGATTTCAAGTACATGTTGCCATCGCTAGTAAAATAATACAGCCATGGTTGCAGTTGAGCCAAACAACATTAACAACTCACAGCACGCACCATGACACACCCGACTGCAATTCCAAGCTGCAAGCTTCCAGCAGTGCCGAAGCTTGCCAGTCAGTCGCCTGTTTTCCCACTGAAGAACGTGAACGGCAGAAAACACGACTGAAACAGTTGAAGTCAGAAGGAAAGAAAGCCAAGACAAGACCTGTTTATGTGGAACCTCATTTCGACGATTGTGGAAATAATTTGACTGGACTAGCAAATCTCTTCGCGAATTGTTCAACAGCTACCAGATCTGACCCTGCAATGTCAGAAGCCATCAACCTTGTTGAAGGATTGGACACCTACTGGCTGATGGGTTCCGGAATGACAGACAATCTCCTAAGCCAAAATGAACACACGTATATAGCAGGAAATATTGAGGAAGCCTTGAACATTTTTCAAACATTAGATTCCAAGGTAGATTTGGTAGAAATCTGTGGTGGTGCCGCCAGAACTTCCACAGTTTGCATTCGAAAACAACTCCAGGTTGGTAGAAATTTTGATCTCATCACGCAATGTGACCTCAATGACCCTTCCCAACAGCAAATGGTCATTCAATATTTTTGCGATCATAAACCGCTAGTTGCAGTCATGGCACCTCGGTGCTCTGCCAATTCTTCCTTGAACCATCAGACTCATCCTACAGGTTGGGAGGAAACCTATCAAAACTCAGTACCTCATGATCGATTTTGTGGCGAACTTGCCCTGTTGCAAATCCGAAATAATCGCTATTTCGTTCTTGAACAACCTCAAGGAAGCTCATTGTACGAGGAATATCCCTGGAACATTGTTTGTTCCCAGCCATCCATACAATATATCACAATCCATCAGTGTATGTTAGGAAAAGTGGGCCGAAATTTTCTCCCAGCTAAAAAGCCCACGGACATCATGGCCAACCACCATCTCTTGTTAAAACTTCTTGTGCCTGCTCGTTGTGATGGCAGTCACCAGCATGATCAGATGGATGGTGGATGTGCAAAAGACTGTGAACTATGGCCTTGGAAATTCGCTAACAAAATAGCAAGTGGCATAGCCATGCTCAAACAGCATTTGCAAGAATCCGTGCCCGACATTCCAACCGAAGTTTTCCCTACCGTAGGCACTGACATGCATTCAGATGAACATGTTGCAGACCCGGAGAGTTGGCGACGCTGCCCTGGCTGTCGCGGTCGGCAATCCAAATTTGATCCCAGACACAACAGAGTGGAAGGCGAATGCAAATGGCCGCATGTCACAGCTAAGTCGTGGAGTTGCCCAGGCTGCCAGAAACACCGATCATTTGGAGATTCTATGCACACACTTGATGAAACCTGTAAACATGCAGTTCTGTCTCATAGAACCGGAGTTCCTCGCTCAGGTCGGCACCCTCGAGCGCCAGCACAACCAGCGTCAAAGTCAGAAACCCAAGACCTTCAGTCACAGCTAGCCGATGGCAGGCACCTTGGTGAGGATGACGAACAGCAGTTCAGTGAAGTCCCAGCATCGCAGGTGCCACATGAAATCCTTCGTTTGGCCAAATTGGAAGGTTGGACTGAAGCGTGTAATGGCGACCCTGCCTTCGTCATCCCAAATTGTGTCGAATTTATTATCCCACAAGATGACATAAGATCCTATGGCAATTGTCCCCTTCATGAATCCTACATATACCGTACAACATGGGCCAAATATAGTGACAAGTGGTATCTGTTAGAACTGGTTCACAACTGGACCGATACTGCTGACCGCGCAGATACTCTGCCTGGACTAGCAGACTGTTCAGTGACTATCTTCCATCAAGATTTGAGCACCGATATGTCACCATTCGTGCCAACAGATTCGGAGCAGGGGCATAAGTTCAATCCCCGCACATCAGCTCCCAAACATCGTAAAACATACCATGATGCATCAGTTGGTTCCGAGCATGCGTCAGACTGGACAAGGTTCAATGTGAGTAGATCACTGAGAGCCCTCTCAGCTGGAAACATCCATGTCCAGCGCCGTGAACTAAGGAAACTTCACTTGCGGTGGTGGCACGCAGGCAAAGAATCGATGAAGAGAATCTTGTCCGCAGCAGGCTTAGGAAAAGATGTGCTGGAGGAAGTCGTTCGCACAGTGGACACTTGCCGTGAGTGTAGAATGTGGTCTCGTCCTGCACACGAGACCATCCCCACTTTGCGAATGTCCACCAAGTTTAATGAGCATGTAGAATGTGATTTGATATATTATCGTGAGTTCATAATTTTCCATCTCATTTGCTGCTGCACCCGATGGCACGCCGCAGTTCATGTTAACACTCGCAGCGAAGAAGAACTTTTTAGTGCCCTACATAAGTGTTGGATTACCACCCATGGCCCAATGCAATATCTTATATGTGATGGGGAATTAGGTATCATGGGTCCAACAGCTCAAAGCCGACTAAAAAGATTGGGCATTGAACCAAAAATAAGGGCTCCAGGTCAACATGCCAGGTTTATTGAACGACGCGGTGCCATTCTGAGACAAAGCCTTCACTGTTTAGAATCTCAGTTGATGCGGGAAGGAATTTCAGCAGAATTTGATGTGCTTTTGGCAGAAGCTGTTTTTGCAGGAAACGCACTAATACATATTGGTGGGGTCACACCATACCAATGTGTGTTTGGCCGTTCTCCGGCAATGCTGCCACCTTTGCCCGAAGAAACGGAAGGACAAGATGGACCTAGTGCAGGGAGTGACCGGGTTCGTCAACATGTAAGAACAGCAGCCATTGAAGCCATGGTGCAGGCCACCAGTTTGGCCCGCACGTCAAGAACTCTTCGTGCAAAATCCATCGCAGCAACAGAGACAAAATACCAAGCCGGAGACCTTGTAGATTACCATAGGCCTTCTTCAGCAAAAGACATCTCTGGCTGGCATGGCCCAGCGGAAGTGATAGAAGCCAAGCCAAATGAAGGAATGGTAATAATCAGAATCAATGGACAGCCGAAACCATGCAGACTGCAAGACGTCCGGCACACCCTGTACGCCCATATTTCATTTTCATATTTTGTAACATTCACGACTCAAGAAGCATTGCAAGTGCTGCATTCGTATTTGAACGCCATGCCAGAACGACATTGTGTAACTCTTGGTTTCATCACTGGTAACGATGGCAGGGCTCATGTCACACCTGAATCAGCAAAGCAACCTCATGTACTGCAAGCTTTAGACTATTTAATAGAACAGATCTGGAACTTTGAAGAGTGTCACGCAGCCAGACTTGGCAAGGGCCAGAACAAGCTGCCAAAGGTTGGACACGCAACGCATTCCACGTTGATATATTGGAATTTCAGATATCCCAAAGATCCAAGTGTGTTCTTTTCTGAAACACCTGAAGTTCGTTTGCAAGAAATTGTAGGATCCAGTTTGAACAACACAGTGTTTATTCAGTTGCTTCATAATAGCAATAATCCTGCCGGACTGTGTGACAGCCTTGAAGCAATAGACTCAACGCATGAAGATCCAGATGTTGAAAACCCCAGTTTACCAGATCATCACAGCGACAGACTATCCACTATCAACGAGGGTTCAAATGAGAGCGCACACTCCCAGGAAGAAATTTTGTTCGAAGCATTTTGCGCCCAGCACTTTCATGAAGTAACATCAGACCTCAAGAACGATTTAAAAGATTTGTGGTTTCTGTATCAAGATTCAACCAACCAACAAGAAGTTGATCAGCAAGAAGAATTTCCACTTCTTGTTGTTGAACCTGAAGATCCAATGTTCCGGCCGGAGTTCGACATGTCAGACTCAGCTCCCCGATCCAATGAAGAGGAACCTTTTGTGACAGAAATGTATATTTCCCAAAGAATGAGCACTTGTTTTGGCGACCCATTGCAACTACAGGACGACGAAATGTTTTCCATCAGAATCTATAATGCAGTAGGAAAGGTTGAGGTGGTCAAACGTGCTTCTGACTTGTTGACAAAAGAAGAATTAATCACACATAAAAATGCCGTCAATCAGGCCATATTAGAGGAACTTAGGATTTGGGATAATTATGGATGTTTTAAAATGGTCCCACGTAAGGGTGCTGAAAACATTATTGATTCCAGATTCGTAGCCAAATGGAAGGTCAAAGATCCAAACAGACCTTATGAGAGCCGAATCATTCGCATGAGAATGGCATTGCGAGGTTTCAAGGAATGGTGTGCAGATCTCTTAGACTCTCATGCTGCAACTGCAAATCGAATCTCTCAAAGACTGTTGATTTCCGAAGCAGCAGTTCAAAAGACCTGGTCTTTCCTTTCCTTAGATATCAATAAAGCTTTCCTGCAGGGTGTAACATATAAGGAAATGGCTGCGGCCACGGGTGAGAAGGAAAGAGTGGTGCATTTCACATTGCCGCCTGGAGCAGCTGTGTTCCTTCGTATGATCCCAGGTTTTGAAAGCTATAATGAACGGTTTCATGTCTTAAAATGTGTAAAGCCTGGCACAGGGTGCAAGGACGCGCCACGTGCTTTCAGTATCAAGTTGGCATCTGTAACCCGTGACCCAAAGGTAGGACTAAAACCCCTTAGTGGTGATCCTGAGACCGAAGTTAAACATGTCAATGGCAGATTGGTTTTAATCATTTGCAAACATGTGGATGACTTGAAAATAGCAGGGGTTGAATCAGAAGTCCAAAATCTGATTTTGTCTTTGGAAAAGGTGTTTGGGAAGATAGACCGTAATGATGGCGATTTCACATGTGTAGGTATTCATCATTCTAGGAAACCTGACGGATCCATCGAACTAGATCAGGATGAATATATAAGTTCCATGAAACCTATCATTCACGCAGATCTTACCAGTCGTGCACCTGAAGAGCTGTGTTCAGAACCTGTAATGAGATTGTATTGGTCACTACTAGGAGCTGTTGCATACACTCTGTTGACGCAACACTGGATAGCCGTATACGTAATTGCTTTACAAAGAGTCACACATAAACCCCAAAACCAACATGTTCGAAAATTGAATTCCCTATTGAAAGTCCTTCAAAAGCAAAAGATTAAGATTGTGTATCCCAACATGTCCTGCAGCCGCCATATCATGACATTTTCGGATGCTTCTTTTTGCAAAGAGACGGAAAGTAAGGGCTATGGAATGAGAGGAACAGTAATTCTTCGTCTAGGCTGTAACACAAATGGTGTTGAAGAGTGTTGTCACTTGTTAGATGCCACCAGTCAAAGTTTGAAATTGGTCACACGTAGTACTTTCTCCTCTGAAACGTTAGCCGCGGTGGGTTCGGTAGACCAATTAATTCCAATCATGATAGCACTAGACGAAATACAAAAAGGTCCATATTCCCCACATCTGTTGCGTCAAGCACGTGAATGTTCAGATTTCCTTTTTGATAGCACACTGTCCATAGACGCGATGAATCTTTTCCACCACATGATCGATACATCTAGAAAGTTGCCTTCTGAAAAATCATTGTTTCCACATTTGTGGTGGTTGCGAGATGCCACACGTTGTGCGCCAAAGCATCTTCGTTGGTGTGACACACGTGACATGATTGCAGACGCCATGACAAAAGGCAGCATCCTAAGGAATGCAATTTTGGACGTGATGCGAGGGTTCTACCGGATCCATCACGAAACTAAGGAGCACTCCTTTACACATCCAGCTGCCTGATTGTTGCGCATACCCAACATACAATTCCACAGCAGCGCATCCATGAGCACACCCAACTGACAAGGTATCCCGATCAATAGGTGCATGTGCATGATGTTTCACTTTCACCAGGTAGGCCGTGGGAGAAGTCATTTATTTCGAGCTTGGTACGACAGATGATGGCTCGAGACACGTATCTCCAACGTGATGGCCTGTAGGTGTGGAAAATGGTTCGTCCTTTTCGCTTTGCTTTCTTCGTTTTCTCAACTTGGCAGCGGAGCACCTGTGCTCGCTCTGGGACCTAAGTGGGAATTTTTTACCAGGAAAGAGTTTCGACGCTGGAAGCGCACAGATCCCAGTTACGATCTTATTCCTGAAGCCGTTTCGGTATGCAGAAGTTGTGGCCTAGAGCTTGCGGAGTTTCTATCCTCGCATTTTCCAGGCTATGACTCCAGAATTCAAACCACTGCGCAAGAAGACTCCGAGTTCACAAACACTTTGTCCAACACATGGTGTGGAGAGCTTGAAGACACAAATTGGTCTCACNGCCAATTGAGGGATGCTACCTACCACCATCTATTAAAGGAACCAGGAAACTCCATTGGTTTCGTGTTATGAGGGGTGATTAGATAGCCATGTAGCCCTGGAATTGCGCAGCTATACTTATATGCTCCATGGGACTGGAAAATATTGACCTACATTTAACCATTCAAAAATCAAGCAAATGTAGGTAATTTGAAATACACCATGCATGGATGGTATGGAAAAGGGTGCAAGTGAACCAATTGGTGAAATTGGTGGTTACTGTAGCTTTGGTGGTCTATTCCAAGAAAGACAACCTAAGCAATACTCCATTCCATGACAAATTCCTAAAAGCACCAAACGTTGGCTCCCCTAAGATCAACCACCAACTAACCAAAATAAATCAATTAACCCATGACACAAAATATATTGTCGTTAACCACCACCGTCATGGGAAATGATCTACTTTGAAAGTCACCAAGTAATCTTGACCATCAAAATACTCCCCAACCCTGACCCCTAGACATCCAAACAAACACCTTTCTCAGCAGGTATGACTGGAGCGGAGCCATAAAATATATCATGCAAACACCTGAGGATATTTTTGGATGTCTACTAGGGTGGACCCATGGAAGTGATCGTAACGATCGTGATCGTAAGTTGGTTGAGAAATCACCTATTTACGGGATGTATCCAACCTACTATTTCAAGGGGTGAACTAATCCATTGATCCTAAGTACCAGGAGGACATCCCAGTAGGGAACGACTTAACCACCAAATATTGACCTTTGTGTACATTGAATCCCAAGTTTGCCAAGTTTGACATCAAGAAGATGTGACTCACCGGATGTGCGCCGTAACTTCAACAGCTTCAACTTCCACCCTGCAAGTTTGAACAACACGCAGGGTTCGGGAGGGTTTGAAAGCCAGCATCATTTAGAAAAGATTCGGTTCCAACTGCAGACTGTGGTGTAAACAACCCAGTAGATGAGTCAACTGTTTGCTCCTATGAACCACCAAGAATGAACCATCAGGAACTACCCTCCCGAAGTTTAACAGCGACTTTTCCCCTGAAAAGTTACCAAAACCCAATAGGAAAGGATCGTCTTCCAACCATTATTTTTCAGGGGCCGAGCTGTTAAACTTCGAAGGGGGGTAACAGGTGTTGCCTTTTTTCCAAGGTTAACCAAGAACAAGTGTCACACATTAACACCAATTTACAAGTTGATGGGTTTTGGTTTGTTTGAAAGGAAAGTTTAAATAAAAAACAAAACCACACACACACACACACATTCGGGGGTTTACTCACAGTATGTCATGGATGCTTCCAGTTCCCAGGCCTTCAGCCGGAGTGTACTTAACCTCCTGGGAAGCTAACTAAGCAATAACACCTTTTAAAAAGTCGACGTGACTGAACACCATCAAAAATTGACGCCTCTTGACTGAACTTTTCCTCCCAAAAGAGGTACCCGGTACCCCTGTCTCAGGGGTTTTGGCGATGAATGATGAATGTCCCTTTTTTTTGGGGGGGGGTCATGTAAATCACTGGCTTTTTGGACTGAAAATGATGATATTTTCATATCTCCCACCAGTTTTTTTGTGTATCAATTTTGCAGCGTCCCAATGGTTACTAGTACGCCTAAAAGTCGCCCTAAAAATGTTTTCGGACCCCATGACGGATCCATGGGACGAACGGTATATTTACTGTACGTACCTACTAATTTACCATAAACATCAACTAAATGTAGATTAAATGTAGGTGAATACACCAGTCCCTACGGTTGATTTCTGAAATCCGGCGTTCAACAATTGAGGTTGGTAGTTTAATCCCATTATTTACGACGGGTTTTATACCTCCAACCGGTGGTTGGCCTTGGGATTTCTGGGTATGGGCCATGGGTATATAATCCTGGTGGTGACGAGCCAGCAATCGCCATCGTATCCTGTGGTGATTCCGGGGATAGATCCGAGCCCATCCGGAAGCGACGTCGCCAGTCTTTCCGTGGCGCTGCTTTTGTGGGTGGCTTTAGCTATGCAGATACCTTGGACTCTGCCAAGGGGTGTGGAATCTCAACAACGAAAAACACGAGGAAATCCCATGGGGTTTTTTGTTGCGGGATGTGACCTTACTTGGAGGATCATCCCTAGAAAGTAACCCCCATTTATAAGCCATTTAGGCCATTTATAACTTAGGAGACTTACTAACCATGGTTATTAACCACTTACTAAATGGGATGATCCTCCAAGTAATGTCTGGTTGGCAAATATCAAGCAGTGTTCAACAACAAAAAACCCAAGAGGCTGGACATGAAGCGTCAAAAATCTGGATTGGTTCAGCTTCCCGGGATCCTTACTTCAAAAATCCCTGATATAACTTGGTATTTATATAGTATAATCCCCTCCTTTATAGTTCAACACATGACCAGGGCCGGGCCCCAGCTTGGGGTCAATTGGCCAAAGAATCGGAAAGAATGGGCTTTACGGTCTTGGCCTCCTACCCTAGCAGCAGCTATAAATGGGATGTAGGAACCCCCCCCTACAAGGAGGAATTTCTTTTCAAAATGAGTGGTGAAAACCCCATTCATTTTTGGCCCATTTGTTAAGGGGTTACAATTATTTCACACCCATTTATACACCATTTGGTAAACTAGCATGGCAGGCTGGAACATGAGCCTTTTGAAGATGGAACATCCCTACTGAAAAATGGGGGGGATTTTCCAGCAAGCACCATGTTGGTTATTTTTCGGCACATCTCGTGGACAAACCCCACGAAAAATACCGGGGATTTTTACCTCCGGCTTGAGGGTCGACCCTCAACTCCCAGTTCGGGACTCACTATGGTAGGGGGTTGGAAAATCAACGCAATAGTAGGGCGTTTACAGTATAGACTCCTTACAAGGAGTCCTTACCCATAGGATCCATGGTGTATCGGTATATCTGTAAAACAGACCTACATTTACCATAAAAAAATCCACCAACTTGTAGGTGAATGCACCAGTCCAATGGATCCTATTGGTTTTTGATTGGTGGGATGACCATTCTCTCGTTTTTTGAGGGGAACCATGGCACATTAACACGTTGGGAAACTCTCTGAAGCAAGGCATTTCTTGAGATAAAGGGGAACTCACTGGAGTTTTTTTTGGACTCCCTCCTTTTTTCATGTTCGAACTGAGATCTAGTGGAAGTGGTATCCTATCTATACTCCCCGGAAAACTAACGAATCACCCTAAAAAGTGCTAGTTTGGAAGATTATTTTCTTTTTGAAAGGGTCCCTTTTTAGGTGAAACATGTGAATTTTCGGGGTGGTAACTGATGATTTCAGACATTGATAGTATGTATATGTCTAATAAGTTTGCCCAAGCTTTTATACCATTCATGGAATTCATCCCACATAATCGCTTGATTTCGGAAGTAAAATCGTATCATTTCACCATATGATGTGTGGATTTTTTTTGGTTCGATTATTGAAAAACAACACCTTTTTAAAGTCCAAATCTGGTTTTCTACTTTTATACTCTGTAGAAGTTTTGGGTTTCACCACAACGCTTTGGGCCATATTCGCCAAGTTTGAAAACTCCGCTGAGGTGGGCAGGTTCTGTACTCTTCAGCCCCAAGTCACTTAGCTCCGAAAAAAAAAAAACTGCCTGGAAAACATAGGAAGTAACTACCATTTTTTTAGATGGTGGCAACTCAAACATGTTTTAACGTTCACCTCGAAAATCAAAAAAATGTTTCAATTTGACTAATATGTTCAAGATGGGTTGAAACCACCAACTAGATGTTTTTAGGGGACTGCATTTCTGTTTTCAGGGGTTTTTAGTGTATTCAAATTAACTTGCGCAACTTGTGGATTCCAGGTGGCGTGTTTTTTGTTGGGGTGTGTGCTGACACAACTGCCAAGGCACCCTGGAAAAAACCACATCTGCAAGAATTACATTATAAAACCCTTAGAAGGCGGGCTCCTACCAGTTATAAGTACGGTTATATACAACTCCACAACTTATAGGGTTGTTTCACAACCTCAGGCAAACCCATTGTTATACAGCCATTAAAAAACGGGCACCAGAACTTCATTGAAATAACTGGTTTACAAGGGCCCACGTATGAAACAGCTGGAACCATGGATTTTTTGGCACGGTGGCTGGATTGGGTGAAACTACTAACTACTACAACTCGGGTGAAGCCTATGTCACGAAAAGAATTTCAGGTACCCCAAAATGAACCTAATTCTTGGCGCGAGTTTTCCCTTAAGCCTTACAGCTTTTACAGGTGAGGATTCCTTCATTTTAGGTACCTGAACTGTTTGGTGACTATGGAATGATTGTGAGAGTTACCATCCCCCATGTGGCGGATCATCCCAGTGCATGTAAGTGGTTAATATACATGGTTCATAAGTCCCCTAAGGATTGGGTCGTTTCCCTTCCAAATGGCCTAAATGGCTTATAAACGCGGGGTTACTAACCACTTGCTAACTGGGATGATCTTCTAAGCAGAGCTTTGGAATGGTTCAACGACGTGTTTTTTGTTGTATCTTCCAAATGGTGAGAACAAATTCACCAAGCCTTTGAAGCTTGGTTTGGTGACGTCGCACTGAAAATTATGGGAATTTTCAGTGATGTTGCTCAAGATCACGATTGCCGGTGGGCTGCAATTGCAAAAAGATCCTGTGATGAAGGAGCCGCGACGTCTTCCCTTTGCCGACGTTTAGAGGTCAGCGGCAAAATCGGTAACCCTATTATAACTCCTATTACTGCTGACTTGTCGCCCGACATTGCAGCCCTGACTTCGGAGATCCCAACACTGTCCTTCGAAGACCTACGGTTGGAACGGTTTTGGAGGCGGGATTGGGTGCGCAATTCATCAATAGGACTTACCAAATTGGATGGGAAGGAATGGTCCATTTGTTTTTTTTAACGACATGTTTGGAGTCGTTTGGGCGGTTTCCTTTTACGTCTCTTTCATGCATCTAGATTTCTCTATTTCAATTCCTATCTGAATTTCTTTATTAGATTTCCCCATTAAAATCTTTTTCTACATTTCTTTATGTCAGGTTTCTTGATTTAAATCTCTATCTAAATTTCTTTATCTAGACTTCTCTATTTAAAATCCGTCCTACTTGTATCTAAATTTCTGTAACTTAAGAGGAATGATCCAAATATGATCCAACAAGATATTTGTTCAACCAAGTTAAAAACACCTAGTAGGAAGTTGCACCCATAAACTCCAATTCTCTATTGTATAGTTTTACTCCAAAATCATCTTTATATACAAAAATCATCCAAAAACCCATTTTGTTTGTTTTTGTGTTTCCAACGATTGAGATATATGTATATATATATCCAAAAAAACAGCCAGTTGGAGCCGAACAAAAAAACCCCAGGGAAACCCGGCGTTTTTGGGGACTTTCCATCTTGAAGCCCCCACCCTTGGCAGCCGGGGCGATTCCTATTCCAAGGTTGGAGGCGCAGTTCAAGGCCTTCCGTGATAGGCCGGGGGGCCTTGATTTCCAAGGGGTCGAGGGGGAAAACCAGGGTCCACTCCACCAAAAAAATCATGGGATTGGTAAGGGATATTTTTGTTGGTAGAAAGATATATATATATATATATATGGATGTTTCCTAAAATGGTGGGTTTCCCGTGGGTTTCCCCAACAACTAGTGGTTTTCTCCTACTACAAATGACCATGTTGGGGTGTTTTGGGGGTGCCACCATTTTAGGAAACACCCATATATATATATATATGTGTGTTCATGTAGTCAAACTACTCATGTAGGTCAGTCTCTCGAATGTATAAGAATATATATATATATGCACCAGTCCCGTTTCTGTGGAGGGAGTCGGATTTTGCGGGAATCCCTTGTTTCTTTAGCAATATCTTGGGGCGAATTATATTAGTTGTATGGTATATCTACCTGCATTTACCAGAAAGATCAACCAAATATAGGTAAATATACTAGTCCCATGGATCCTAAAGGGTATTATTGCTATAGTGATTATTATTATTGTCATAGTGCCTGTCTTTTTGCTCGCTGTGATGAAAATTCATTGTTTACCAAATAAACGCAAAGCAAAAATGCAAAGATTTGGGAAGTTCCCTGATTTACTCTTTCTCCCATACTCATGGAAATGGAAAATTACCTTAAATGAAAGGAAACTAATATTGGAGATACACCCATTTCCACTGAACCATGATTGTGGCAAGCATTATCACTTTGTTGCTCCTTGGACCCCTTTTTGACGAGATTTTTTCATGGCCCCAACTCCGTCCAAACACATATATACTGAGTCACTTATTCACTTGAGCAATGAAAAAAGGGCCCGTTTAGAGTATATACATGGGATTATACTACACAGTTAAATGCGGATTATAATAAACCATTATAAGGATCCGGGATCCCTATTAAACAACCAGTATAGTGGAAAGTAAGACGGGGTTTTTTCGTGGCTCACTTGGATTTGTTGAAGGCGAGTGTTTACTTTTTGTTTATCACCATTTGGGAGAATCTTTCTTTACTTTTTCCAAGCATCTGATGCAAATCCAAGTACTCAAAAAGCCCTTTGAAAGGGCTAGGATTTATGGCAATCTGTTGAGGTTGGAGAGTTACAATGTACAGGAATTTGTAGTGGGAAATCTCCCAAAATATTCCTACCTGGAAAACAGCCGTTGCTATTAATTTCCATCAACTTGAAACCCCTAAAACCAGCAATCCAGTTGCCTCAAAAAATGGTACTTTCCTAGGTTTTCCAGGTACAACAATACACATTAGTAAACCTTCACCCTCAACCATCCATGATGAAGGCGATGTCCTTTACTGTCTCATGGAAAAACCGTAGAAAACACCCCTGAAAACTAACATGGACGGTAAAAATGATGGATTGAATGAGGAATCTCAGGGGTCTTTTTTGAGGTGCAAAATGTGAGTTTTCTGGGAAATGTAGGGAAGAAGTTGTATCCAGCCATCCTCACGGAGTAGCTGATGTAAATTTGATTGAGATGGATAGGAATCAGCACAAGCAGCTGATAGAAATGCACAAGGGGGGGGGGGTCAACCCAAGAATAAGTCGAAAATTATTTTCCCGTGAAGCTTAATTCTGGTCCAAATTATCCAAATTGTTGTTAAATTGTAGTTGGTCCAATATTGATTCGGAAGAAATTTTGTTAGAACACTAATGTCAAAAACCATAGGTATAGTTTCTGCCATGATTTGCAGTGTTTTTTTCCAACTTGGGTAGTATTCTGCTTGGATTTCTCTTCACTAATCGAGAAAGTCTTCCCAGCATCCGAAATTTAGGGGCGAACTGTTACTGGTGAGTTTTTTGGGAGAGTGTAGTTCTTTCAAGATCCCCAACAGCTCAACTAGTTGGTGGTTTCCAAGATTTTTTATGTTCACCCTTACCTGGGGAAATGATCCAATTTGACTAATATTTTTCAAATGGGTTGAAACCACCAACAGCTGAACCCGTTTGGAGCGGTTTTTCCTGCATGGATTTTTTGGTGTAGGAAACGGTGCGACGCCGTGATGTGACTGTGTTCCAACACATCCCCGGGTTGATGAAAGTTGTGAACTCTCTTCTCATGTGAGAAACCCTGGAGTCGATTAACGGCTCGAACCTACTTGGATGTCCCAGGAAGTTAGTAAATGGTTAGTAAAAGGGTTATAATCCCAATATAATTCCCCATTTACAGGTAGGTTATAACCCATTTATTGACCATTTACTAACTTCCTGGGACGTCCAAGTACAGCCATCACCCATGAAAAGAAAGGAAAATGATCTGAACCAAACCTCCAGGGATTATGGAACCCAGCCGTTTATTTTTGCGGGGTGTTGTCGGTTTTATTCATAGCCGACCCAGGGAATGACCAACATATCCCACCAAAATAAAGGGAAGTTCGGAAGATCATCGGCACAAAAAAGTGCAGGGATGGAAAAGGGGAGATGATGGATCTCTTAGTTCCCAGGGTGGGTAGTATGGGGTATAGGATTTTCTTCACCCGCACCAGCAGCTACCATCAGATATTGGGTGGTGGCAACTCAAATAGTTTTAATATTTTCCCCCTTGGTAAAATGATCCAAATTTGACGACTGCGCATATTTTTTAAATGGGGGTGTTCACCCACCAGCTACATGGTGTTTGACATGACATTTTTAGGACGCCATCGTTCCTCAAAGCGTAGCTTTCACTTACCATCGGACGGGAGGGGGCAACTTGTGTCACCCCGCAGGGCAGATTCATTTGCGCTTGGTATTTGCAACGGTCACTTGGCGAAAAAAACTGGGACTCTGAACTCGGAGGTTTTGTTGTTTTCTTCATCCTTAAAGGATTCAAATCTAATTCATTTTTGGAGCTACGTTCAAAACCGCACCCATTGAACAGAAGGTGCTTATATTTTTTCCCGATTTTTTTTGCAGGGGTTGTTACCATCATTATTATTATCATTATTGTTATTATTAACCATTACTACGTATTACTATCATCATGCTTATTATCATGCTATTTATATGTATATAGACTAGACATCTATACGTAGATATCAAAGAATTCTATACAATGCATTTGCGATATCAAACCCAAGTTGGACTTTCACTTTAACTGCCTTATGATATTTTCGGGGAGCGAGTCATGGGTGGCTTTTGGGATGATTTGTATAATTTTTCCGTTCCTACAAGGTGGGCCCCTACCAGTTATAAGTTGGGTTTTATTCCCTATAAATGGGGGAAAATAAATGGGTAACTTGGGTGAACACACCCTACTTCTTGGGCTTATAACTGACTCCATTTGTAACGATCGTAGGGGGCCCACCTTGTAGTGACATGTACCTGTTCTTATTTTATCATTGATGGTCATTTGGGGGGTGCCCACTATTTTTGGATGCACGAAAAGAAAATGAAAGAAGCTATTTTTTTGGATCCACTAATTTGGGGGTATTTTTTCCCAAAAAAGAACACCTCAGGTTGTCAGCTCTTGGCGCTTTTGGGTTGGGCACCAGGAGCTTCTAGTGGCGGTGGTGTCTTGGCTGAAGAGTGAGCAGGTACCATCCCTGAAACGCTTGGAGCAGGTACAAGGTGGGCCCCCTACCAGATATAACTTGGGTTATAACTCCTATAACTAGGGTGAAATCACCCCAGTTACCTAATTATAAGGCCATTTATAGAGGTTTTAACTCCATTTATAACTGGCAGGGGCCCATCTTGTACCATGCCTCGTGAAATTTGATGGTTGGAAGACTTTCGCCTTTCCTTTTTGGGGGGGCCTATTTTCAAGGGGCGAAGTGTTGAACTTTAGGGAGTGTAGTGAAGTTTTGATTCATGACTGGTCAACCTACCATAACTTACCCACTCCTAGCATACCCAAATGGCGCCTAAATAATGGCTTTTTTAATGGGGTTGATCCTAACCAGTTACATCAACTGGGATGATCCCCTCAGAAAGAAGGGTCAACAAAAGCCTTAAGGGAAACCTAGCGTTGATAAGGCTTTCTATTTTGGTAATCATTGAAGGTCCAGGGCATAACTATTTTGGTAATCATTGAAGGTCCAGGGCATAACTGGGTCTGATTGATCACTACTTTTGCCATCTTTTGCCTATATCAGACAGAAAAGAAAGAACCCTTGACTTCTATGTTTTTTTTTTGACGGGGTGGGTCAACTACTGGTAAGTGGGTGGTTGGTGTGGGGCCCGGTGCTTCGGGATTCAATCGGGGTTCCGCCCCCTTTCATAAGGGGATTCCCCGGAATCCAAATCACCAACCCACACCACCAAGGTAACCATTAGCACATAACAAGCTCATCAACTGAAATTCCGCGGAACATATGGAATTCTGGAATTATTTTTGTTGGGTGCCTTCAACAATATCAAGGCCGCTGATTCGACGAATTCCACACCCTAGGAGTAGATGTTTCAACTTTTATAGCTACGAGGGTTGCATGGTACTGAGTCATGGGTCCAGATGCGTTTGGGGACGGATGATTTGCCGGACGCGTACCGGGGTCTGCCGGTGTGCGACTCCCCCCTCCGGTTCTCCATTGTTGCAGTCTTTGTGGCGCCCGCCGGTTGGCGGTTTACGATCCTCCACGGCCTTGCCTACGGCCTCGAAAGCGCTGTTGTTTCTTTCAACCGAGTACCACAGCTGGGCATTGCTATCGCTCGGAGATGTGGTTGCTCCTTGGGGGCTGTCTTACCGAATTAGACTTGTATATCGATCCTGTATGTGTGATGTTTGACCTTTTTGTCCATGAAACACTGGAGTTACCTCTACAAGGCTGTTTCAAATACTGTAGTAGGGCTAGTCAACCACCCCCCCCCCCACCACCAAAGGTACTCCCTCAGAAATAGCCGGTCTTATTATATAAGGGTTTATGAAAACCATTCCCAGATGCTCAATGTATGGCCTATATACCTACATTTACCATAAATTATGGCCAAATGTAGGTAAATATACCATACATTGAGCATATGGGATGGGTTTCCCAAAAAAGGTCAAAAATGACATCGAAAATTTTCAAATTTCAGGGGGTACGTAGTACGTGGCTGAATCCTTTGAGTCTAATGATGAATTGTTTTCCACGATCATGCTGCAGATACATGGCTAATTACCGTATACTTCCCATTGTTGGTTGTTGTCCGATTCATAGAGGCTTAATTTTAGAAGATCGAGTTATATTTCAGAAGCTGTTGGTTAGTAAAGGGTCGACCTATGTGTTGGTGATTCACCACCTAATAGTGGGTAGATCATATAAAATCTGAGTATCATATCTTACGTTTGCCGTCATATTCCCCAAAAAACTAACATGGAACCTCAAAATCACCACTTTGAAAAGGAAACTCATCTTCGAACTTCCAATCCTCCATTTTAGGGAGAGTAGTCCACGTAGAAAATCATCAACCGATGCCATCATGGCGCACCAAAGTCACGACTCTTTCAACTGAGTTCTGCCCATGGAGCAGCAGCCGCGCTTCGTGCACAACAGGACGGATAAACAGCGCCGACGTCACGCGGATGTTGCTGAAAACGACAAATACTACAAGGGGGGATTTTGCCTACATGGAAACAAAAGAAGAACAACCATCCATGGATATATACTATAATTACTCGTATGTATACCCCGGAAGTCCGAGTCGAGCATGAAAAAAGATACGGAATTTCACCATATATTGTTGAAGGAGGGGATTTTTAATCATCCAAAATTGGGGACTATCATTTTAAGTTTTAAAAATCTTTGCCTTTTAGGGGACTCAGGTAAAGTCACATAGCTGGAACATCTGAAACATCAACCAATTTTGAATGGTATTTTAGAAGGAAAGATAGTCATGTATAATGGCCGCAGCTATGTTACCAGAGGGTATTTTGTTTAATTTCCCAAGGCTTCCAGTCAAATTTCCTCCAGGCGTACCTTTGGTTTGGTGAATGCTCAAGAAGGGTCATCACAAGGCTATCCATGAAACTGACTAATTAGCTAGGAACCTGGGTTTTGTAGAGTAAGGACACATGCAACGGTTTCTTATTTTGTGTTCCCACCCCCAACCCGAAATGCTGGCAATTGTACTGCCTTGTGTAGTGTTTGAAAAGACACTCCCACTCTGAAGTATGTTAGGGTATGGAAAATCTTTAACCATGTTGTCATTTTTAGGAATTTGAGATACAAAGCAGCATAATTTCCCAGTAGTAAGCTGAATACCTGATACATGGGGGGTTCCGAAAATACTGGTATATACCCCCAAATCATCCATTTTAATAGGGTTTTCCACTATAAACCATCCATTTTGGGGTACCCCTATTTTTGGGAAACACCCATATCTACCTACATTTTGTTGATTTTTATGGGATCCCCGGGATTTGAAAGACTTTCATTTGAAGTGTTTTTTTTCCCGTAAAGACCATTGTTTGACTAAGGATTTTCAATTAACAAATCCAGGGAACAGCTATGTTTAAAGTCTTGGACTTTCAGGGGGGATCAATGTAAGAAAATAATTCAAGTCCTATAAATTTCTATGAGTTTTTTGAAAAAGGGTATTTGGTGATTTGTATTCTTGCTTCACCTCAACCAAATGTTTTTTTTTTAATGGTGCTTTGATGAACAGTTATTGTTGTTGTTGTTGTTGTTGCTGTTGCTGTTGTTGCTGTTGCTGTTGTTGCTGTTGCTGTTGCTGTTGTTGTTGTTGTTGTTGCTGTTGTTGTTGTTGTTGTTGTTGTTGTTGTTGTTGCAGTATCTACTTCAGAATACCATTGAGATTCGTGTTCGTCTACTTCAGCAACATCTCAATGCCATTCCAAGATCACTGCAGCAGGACTTCCTGACAAGGTCGTACCTGTACTTCTGTGTGAGTATGTGCTACGTGCCCTTCCGTGAAGGAAACTACTATCCAATGGAGTTCGTTGAAGAGAGCCACTTCTCACATTCTGTCTTCATGATTAACTTCTGTATGTCACCTCGCAGTGCAATCAACTTTGAGCAGAACCCGAAGATGCAACTTCCACTGCAACTTCAATATCCAATGATTTTGGTTGCTGAGCGTTTGACTTCTCAAGGCCTCTATGACAGAATTGGTGCTGGCACAATGCACTTCTGGAATTGTATCTTTTATGAATACTGTTTGAATATCAAGATACGACACGACTTCAGTATGGAGGAACAAGTCAGCATGCGCTACTTCGTGCTGCAGCATCACCATTTGGGAAGACTTTCAATGGCCCAAGGGAGTGACTTCTACTTCAGGCATCTGCCCAGTGACAGGTCAGCACAGATTTTTCCACCTCATCACTTCCCACAGACTGCATATTGAAGGAACCCCAGCTACAAGGTTCCTAGTCACTTCGTCCTGAACTTCCCGAGAGCTAGGATGTGAACTTCTGTGAGGATTTTTGTGGAACTTCGTGATGACTTCATTTTTGGGAGAAGGCTGACGATTCATGTTTCACTTCAGTTTTTGCAAGAAGATGTGAATTCAACTTCTTTTTGATGCAGCTCTGATCCAACCTCATAGAGTGCAGATTTCAATCACGTTACTTCAGGATTTGTAAGATACTTTGGTATCAAATGGACTTCACTTGTCCAAGACTTGTAAATGCAAACTTCAGTTGCCAAACCTTGCAACTTCTTTTGGATTGATCCAGGACTTGTAAAAGTTTCTACTTCCATGTTGAACTTCCACAGGATCAAGATATGGGAACTTCTTGAATTCATACTTCAACTTTTGAAATTCCCATTAATTCATTTTTTGGTGTGAAGTAACTTCGTGATGGCACTACATTACTTCAACGGAGCGTGTCAAATAGCACGTATACTTCCCATGTATGTGTCACACCTACTTCATACTTCACTTATATACCTCATACTTACTTTGGCTCAAGTGAGAAAAGACTGCACCAGGGGAAAGGGTAACTTCGTGTGAGTAATACTTCAAGGGTTGAGTGCTGTTAGGACTTCCGTTGTTTGTAGGTACTTCAGAGCTACCTAATTTTCGTTGTTGTTGTTGTTGTTGCTGTTGTTGTTTCAAAGGGATTGGTTCAACCACCAACTAGAAATGCATTGTTTCCCGTTTTTCATCGTTGTTTTCCCGTTTGATTCTTCCTTACCCATAGGATCCATGTATAGTATACAGTATACTTACCTACATTTCGTTTAAATTTATGGTAAATAGGGAAATATACGTACAATCGTCCCATGGATCCGTCATTGGGTATACCGAAACCTCACCGGGCTTAAAACCTCTACGAAAGGAGCGGTCGTTTCGAGTCTCGCTTTGCCACGGTGCGCATTGATGCATGTGCTGCATCTAAGGTGCCGAAAAGGGATGGAAGTCATCCAAGGTGAGTCAAAAAGATTCCCAATGACGGAATTCCCATGGGAAGGTGGTATATTTAATTACCTACAAGGTGAGCCCCGGATCCAGTTATAAATGGAATTATGGGGCTTGAGAACAACTCCTGATCTAGGTGGCGGTTTCAAAGATTTTTTTTATTTTCACCCCGAACTTTGGGGAAGATTCCCATTTTGACGAATATTTTTCAAAGGGGTTGAAACCACCAACTAGTATATTTAATTACCTACAAGGTGGGCCCTGGATCCAGTATTAAATGGAGTTATAGGGCCCCTATAAATGGCCGAAAATAATTGGGTAACTGGGGTGATTTCACCCTAGTTATAGGAGTTATAACCCAAGTTATAACTGGTAGGGGGCCCACCCTGTACCACCTTAGAAGACAAGCGAGAATATACCACCCTGGGTGACTGGAATATATGGGAATATACCACCTACATCATAGATGTCATATGTTTACCTATGTTTACCTACATGGGTTGGTGGAGTTTTATGGGATCAATGTAGGTGAATATACCAGTCCCATGGATGCTATGGGATTTTAACATGGTGATAATGTTGTGTTGAGAAATATTTAGCGGGTTTACTCCCCTGGAAGTTTAATAGCGCAACCTCCCTGAAAGATTTGCCCCAAAAGGAAAAGAGAAAGTCTTCCAACATTGGCGAGCTGTTACACTTCGGGGGTGCATACCCATATACCCGTATTTCCATATTCTTCCAAATACCTCCTGCATGAGAAAGTGTTTTAGATATGTTTTTGGGGTCCAAATAACTCCTCACAAGGTGTTTGGAAAACTACGCTTTGTTATGTTGATTTATACTCCATAAATTGGAGTTGTTTTGCTCAGATATTTGATTTGTGTTAGATTCTGATGTAATATTTTCAGCTCAGGACTTGGAGATTTTTGTGTGATTTTTCGGTTGTTGTCTTCTCTCATGTGTCTGGATCGTCCAAGAATCGCCAAACATTTCAGGCTTATGTACGGGAACACCCACCCCTAAAATAGCCTTATAAATCTTATATGGTTCAGTACCTCCATTTTAGGTACTGTACCTGAAATTATTGATGACATAATCTCATTTTTGTTTGTTTGTTTTTTGTTTGCTATTGGTGAACGTTTTGTCCCACAATGGTTTGTTGAAGCAGTGTCGAAGGACTTCTTCTTCAAGCTGGTTAACGCATGTCATTCAAACGCCACATTGCCCCACACGCACGACCCATGCGTAACGGCACAAAATTTGGGTATTCTTCCAGTTACTTACCGACAGGTTTTTATCATTTTTCCTTTGACATATACAAATCAACTCATACCCATCGGATCCATGCGACCAGTATATTCACATATATTCACCATCATTGATTCCAAAGAAATCAACCATCTATCTGGTCAAATTATAGCGACCTCACACGACCTCACCTCAAAGGGTGGTTTAGTAAGAATAACCTAGGTTGCTGAAACATTATAATTTGGCCAGATCTATGTAGGTAGGTAAATATACTGATCCCATGGATCCTGTTTTAGAACCCATGCATTTCCCATGAAAGGTGTGGCTGAAGGGTATGGAAGGTACTCAGTTCGGAACCTCAAACAAAAAGGGATGACTTGGAGGAAGAGTTGGCCGATTTTTTTTTGCATGTCTTAAAATCCTGATATCTAACATTGATACCCCAACAAAAGAGCCATGTTTGAAAGGAGATACGCTTTACCAAGCATCATTTTGGATATCCATGTTTCAAACTTCCTCTAAAATGATTAGCAGGAAACATCTTCCCCAACATGATGTGCAAAGAATGTATATATATATATATATATCCCCATCTACCTGTAACCATGCGGTGTAAAAATTGCCTGTGGGATGTGGGTAATGGTCGTGAGTCCTTGTCATGCTTTATTTGAATTTGTTAAGCTTCTCTAAGGATCCAGATCCGGACCCCTAAAAGAGGATTTGTTGGGTTCCAATGCCATCCGAAAAGAATAGGAATGTATGGGGTACCGTCGACATACCTGGATTCTTAGGGCCCGTTTACTGAGCCGAGGAACAAAAGAATCATGTCTATCTACACCTTGGAAACCTTTATCGAATAGATACCCTAACTAATAGGCCTATTTGAAGCCGGAGATATCTCTTACTAAAACCATTGTTTTTGGTATCCATGTGTCAAAGTTTCAAGGTGTACTGTCTAAGTGTGCTTGAACGCTTTGAGTTATGATTAGAGTCACCATGTTGAGGCGGTGATCTACTGAAAAATCCTGTCAAACTCCCATAGCAGCTGACACATGGTGGTTAGAAGACGTGGAAGCTGCTGGTAGATACTGTACATGGTTCATACTTGGAGGATCATCCCAGTTTGTAAGTGGTTAGTAACCCCCATTTATAAGCCATGGAAAGGTCATTTGGAAGGGGAGAACAACCCTACTTAGGGAAACCTACTACCCATGATTATTTCCCACCGAAACTAATGGGATAAGCTGTGTGGATACTGCTTATGTAAGGGAAAACCCACCTCCACTTACATCCACTGGGATGATGCTCCGAGTACACCTTCACGTAAAGGGTGACCACCGCCTTTTCACTGAGGATGGGTGTGTGGGTGAACCATGGTGAAGGAAGGTGCACTTCGCAAAAAATGCGTCAGGGATCATGAAATGGGACCTGTTTTGGGCGGAATGAAACGTGCTGCAGATGTATACAAATCTATGGTCGTCTTGAAGGATTTCCCGAAAAATCATTTGGTGCATTGTTTGGGTTGGTGTCATATAATGGCCCCTGATGGATCGATTTTTTGTACAAAAGCGTGACGGATTTTTCCCAAAAAAGCGTCGAAGTCTTTGGGTATTTTTGACTACTGATCCAAGATTTTCAGGATCATTTTTTGTGTGGTTGAAATCGTTTTTTTTACATTTCACATGAAACAAAACCGTGGTTATTTAGGGTATATAGGGGATTATACATGTGGGGATTATATATAAACCATTATAAGGATCCCTCTTGACGAACCAGTATTTCACGGGAAAGTCTCCGGCCCGTTTTTTTTGTTACGACTCATTTCACGTATAGATGAGTCAATTTAGCAAGTGAAAGTTGAGCTTCTCCGACTAACCCTAGTCTTCCAAAATCCTCCAAATACCTTGTGAGTAGGTGTTTGGATCCGCTAAAGGCCTTCTAAGGAAGTGTTTGTGGGTCCAAACAGCTACTGACAAGATATTTGGAAGACTAGGAGGAAAATCTTGGATTTGTTTTTTTTTGATTTTTTACTTTCTACTCATTGTAAATCCACATTTTTCACCACCACTTGGCACTTGGGAGAATATATATGTTATCTTTTTTTTCCAAGCATCTTATGCAACTTTAAGAAATCTAGTAATCCTGGTGGTGACAGGTTTACTGGGAGCATCTCAGATGTTGTATACTATATACCTAGAACCCAATTGACCTCTTTTTTCGGGGATTGACCGGCACCAATTTATGGGTCAACTCTTCCAAAATATGGGTAATTTGTGTTCTAGGTGGCATATTCTGTAACATCTATAAAGCTATGAAGTGAGTGGTCTCTAACACGGCTTTCCCCAGCGGTCCCCCTTAACTACCTGAACCCATGTATATACAGTACATATATATACATATATATTTATATATACAGCTATAAACCCCTTAAAACTAATAGCTCACCCCGACATTGTCAAAACAAAGACAGTTGGAAGACTCTTTCCTTTCCTCTCCTGGGGCCCTGAATGTTCGGAAAACGGTCCACAGGTGTCACTTCCCGGATGCTTCCGTCTTCGAGCGGGTCAAGAAGTTGGGGGTTCTTAGGGAACTCACCAAACTGCCAGGATTGAATCGAAGGAAGAGGTGTTTTTTGTTGTTGTTGCAAATTTAGAATGGGAATAGTTACTTATACATCCCTCATCCCTCATCTTCTAGTTCCATATATATATATATATCTCATCTTTCAGTTCCCTATATATACCCTAAGCTTCCAGTTCCATATATATTTGGAACCAATCTCAGCTCTCAGGCAAGCCAATCTATCAGGTTCCTAGATCGACCCCTGGTTCCAAATGTAAAGGAAATGTGGGAAGAGGAGGGTATAGATAATATGTAAACCACTACTGTGAATCAATTGGGTGGATTTTCCCATCCAAATAAAGCAAATGTGAAACTCAGCAGCTGACACTAACATGGTGGTAAGAAGGCGATCGTTTTGTGTTTTGTTTGCTGGCAGGTGCGAGCTGTTAGTTTCAGGTAGAACCCAAATGACCCCTGTTTTGATAGGAAAAGACCGTGTTTTGGAGCCAAAATAGAGGACATCTCCAGGTTCCAGGTATATATATATATATTTCTTTTTTTTTAAATATATACACTTGTTATTTAAGGTTGGTGGATTACTATCCTAGGAATCCCTTTTGAAGGGGTTTATTAATTCTAAGAGTAGGCTGTACCCACATGAACCACCACCCAACTGTGTATTTATATTTACATAGCTACCATTCACCGCCAAGGTAGTCACCCCCAAAAAGGTGATGATTGTAAGGGAATCTGCCATGAATTCAGGTTTAGGAATGATAGGAAAATTTGACCAGACACATAGAACAGGCTTAACCATCAACCTGAACCACCCACCAACTATATTTAACTATATGTATACCTGGACCTTCCAGTTTGGGTGCCTTACGTGGTTCCGTTGAAGGGTGTCAAATCACCATTTGTTAGGGTTATGCTTGGCACCGCTTGGAAGGTGCTGGTATATACATGGTTCATACTTGGAGGATCCATGCTTTAAGTAGTAGCTCATAGTTTTTCTTGATAGAAGTGGAATAAAGTTGGTAAAAGCTGGATAACTCATACCCCGCCGAAGTTTAACATAGCCCCTGAAAATAGGGAATCCCAAAAGGAAACTCATCTTCCAACCATCCATTTTCAGGGGCTATGTTAAACTTCCAGGGGGTAATATGTTTTTTTTTGTGATAAGTAATTCTTTACTATGACCTGTACAAATTCTATACCTGGATCTTCCAGTTTGGGTGCGAAAAAAATGGATGATGTTTGGGGTGCCCGTTTAACACCATCCCTTGGATCCAAACAGAACCCCTTGGAAGATGCTGGTATATACACATAGATTTGTTCAGATTTGTCCAGCATTATTCGTACATGTTGCACTCTTGTCAACGAACATGGCACTTGATCTGTGAATATTGTTCAACATCAATTTACACTATATATCTATATTTTCATCGTTAAATACTGCTTTTGTTTTGGGTCATTCATTAGTATTGCCATGATCATCAAAGTATCATGATTCACTCTTACTAAGACTCTTGTTACACTCAGATGAACTGACGGACATCGCACGTCAATGCAGACGATTTGAAGATGCAGTTGAGTATGGATACTTTCCAAAGGCCTGTGTCAGTTTTAGCGGAAGGTCTGTAAATGGTTGCACCCCCAACAAGTAAGATGGAAACTGCAAATGATGGTTTAACAGGTTCTACTTCACCCAATCTTCTCAAAAAAGCTATATAGGGTTGTCAAGTGGGGGTTGTGAAACAATTTAGGCAGAAACCCTGTGATACTGGGGGAGCGAGAACGGTCGCCGGGGATGATCTATGTTCCGATCCTAAATGAGGAGCTAAACCCAGAACCCCAGAATCCTCAAAATCGCAGGGTAGTGTCGTAGAGGTTAGTGTGGAACATAAATATATACCTTGCGCTTCGGAGGTGATAATAATACACCCCAGTCATCATCTGACAAGGTGATTGGATTTTTAGGGAGTTGGGTTGTGAAGCAATTTCTTGAAGATGCTTAAGCTTTTTTTCTTGGCTCCTCCCTGAAATTCCATCACCCATCTCATTTGCGAAACCACCACCGATTTCAGCGATGTCGTGGGTCCACCCTTTTGACCCCGTGAGTTTAGCGAGTGGAAACCCTGTCACAATGGTGAAACATGGACCGATTTCGGAACAAATTGAAACATCTCTGGATCCAACTCGGGGATTTTAATGGGACGACTGGTAGATTTAACCTACGTCATGGATGGTTGATTTTTTAATGGCTACTCCCTGGAAGGATTTTTAATAGCGAGTTTACCCCTGAAAAAATTGATGGTTTGGAAGATGAATTTCCTTTTGGGGTTTTGGTAACTTTTCGGGGGCGAGCTGTTAAACTTCAGGGGTAGGCAAATGTAGGTAAATATACCATAATACATGGCTTTCAGATTAAAGCTCTTATATTTCGAGAATTCCGTATGGTTTCCCTAAGAATCCGCAAAAAACCCTCCAATGGAAGGGTGAAAGAACCTGTATGACGCAGGGGTGGGTCCCGTGCACTTTTGAGGGGTCAGGATTCTTAGGGAGGTATCTAAGTTATTTTGTTATTTCAACTTGTATATAGACTTTAGGGTCGCTTGATGTATAGAGGTACAAAGTCAATTTTTTGAACATTTGGTGGCACCGAAAGAAAGTTATGACTCCCTGGTTGTTGGACTTTCTTTGGAGTTCTAATAATTTGACGAGATGTATGGTATATTTACCTACATGTACCATTGAACATATATGATATAAACAACCATTCATGTAGGTAACCATTACCGTCCCGTGGATCTTCCTGAAGGGAAAAAACCTACTGTCATAAACACAGGATTTGTTGTTTGTAAACCTCCAGAGTTGCCTGGAAATTGTCCAGGCCTTTCCAGGCCTTCTTTATGACAGACTTTTTCAGAATGGAGGATGATATTTTGGACAAACAAAAGTCCCTAAAATGACTCTATATTAGTTGTTTGCTGTTTTCAACCCCTTTGAAAAAATGTTGGTCAAATTGGATCATTTTCCCATTTTGGCCTGAAAATCAGAGATTCCTTTTTCCACCACTTTAGGGACCGACCTCACACGACCAAAAAAAACCCACCAATTTTTGGAAGCGAATATTGGAATCCGGAAATCCACGGAACTCGCCGAAAATTTCAGGGAAATCTAGGTGACGGTGATGGTTGGTGAAATACTCCCTGGAAGTCGATATTGGTGATGATTGGTGATGGTTGGAAATTTACCTACATGGATGGCTGATATTTATGGTACTCCCTGGAAGTTCAACAGCGAGTTTACCCCTGAACAATGGTGGTTGGAGTTGGAAGACGACTCCTTTCCGCTGTTGGGTTTTGGTAACTTTTCAGGGGCGAACCGTTAAACTTCAGGGGGGGTATTTTTCCGATCTAGCCAGAGGTACATTCAACAAGGCCATGAACTGTTTCCAAAACAAACAGTGATTTGGCCCATTCCCATTACAGATCCATGTGACTGATGTATTTTACATACATTTGGCTTAGATTTATGGTAAATGTAGGTAAAATATACCCTACATGGATCCTCTAGGATTGTATCAGAGACATGAATGAACAGTGTTTTTTTGAATTCAGGCTTAATTTTGCAGTCAACTTGGCATAGGATGCACGTGATATTTACCTACATGTGATGGATTTTTTGTGTAAGTGAATATACGCAATACGTTGATCCTATTGGTTAAACAATGTTAAACATATCTAATATTCAGATCCGTTTGGAATTTTCGCGTTCTGTTACAGCCAGCGCATGTATGGGTACCCAACGGTTGACGACGGCGGGAACAAGCAAAAATCCCTCGGGAATTCCTTGGTTCTCGGGTTAGGTATCCAGAGTTTTTCCGCCAGCCCTCTCGGGGGTTACCCTCCCTGAAACTAACAGCTGGCCCCTGAAAATCAATGGTTGGAAGATGATTGTCGTTTCCTTTTGGGATACACCCGATTTTCAGGGACGAACTGCTAGTTTTTAGGGAATGTTATTTATCGCTACCCTCTGGTAAACCTAGCATAGCAATGGAAAATCACCATTTTCAACAAATGGTCCGTTTTCCATTGCTATGTTCGTTCACCGGAGTGTTTCATACCCAACAAATAGATGATGATAGTTGCACATACAAAACTCCCCCCGAGTCGTCCGACTCAAAGGTCGACCTTTGAACAAAAAAACACACATTTTTTTTTGGTTTACACCAAGTCGAGTATGTTTCGTTTGTAGGGAATCTGAATCATCCAAAACTAGGGTCTATGTGTTCTTAAAGTCGGCTGGACTGCCCGGGGATGATCAACCAATGGTTGGTGGTTCGTGTTTGTGATTTGCTGTATGAATGGAAGGATATTGGTTCGGCGGTCGGCCTAATAAATTTGACAAAAACATAAACAGAGAAGACTTCAACCCCTATGTGAATCAATGCGCCAATTGCTGCAAGCATCAGCGGAGCTCGAAGTTAACAAAAGACATCACCAAAAAAGGCTGTAAAGGCCGTTGGCCATACTGATCCCTCCGAAAGCACAGCACGGGTATAGATGTCCCAAAGCGCCGTAGCCCATTTAATAGTGGGCCCTTTCACTGCTGTAAATCGTAATAGATTTATCCCGGGGCTTAGGCTTCCTGGGGTTAGAGCAGATATCTCTTAAGATTTGTGGGGACCATTGCTGTTGGTGGTGTTTCTTCGTTTGCTGATCGTAAATCTATCGAGTGTCCGCAAGAATGCGGAAGCTTCAACATGAATGGGATACTTGTCACAAAACGTGGCTCAAAATGTCCGTTTTGCATCAACAGGAATTTTCTCGTGCTGAAGATTTCAGGGTCTGGCAATGTGGCGCCATGGCCGCCATGAAGCTTTCGATCATTCGCGAAGTTGTCAGTCCGAAATAATGTGAGAATAGCCGATGAAGCATGACGTTGTTCGTGTTGTTGTTGAATTATTCTGTGCCCAGTCAGGACATGGTTCTGTTTCTGTGCAAACTTGTCAGGGTTTTTCCGGGTGCGCGACATCGAGACATCCGTTTGCCCGAGGGAGCAGCTGATTCCCATGCGCTACATCGATGACGACGGCAATGCTACCGAGACGCCAGGGAATCCCAGACTTTGTTTTTGAGTTTTTTCCAGGGCTAGGCGGGATTTGGCGGATACAATCAATAGCGTAGTAAGACAGTTTGTGACGAATGTGTTTTTTTTTTCGAGTGGTTGCCTTCACTTTTTGTTGGTCCTTTTTTTTTGTTTGTTTTCATTTTTTGGGTTATTTTTTGTTCATGAAAAAATTCCATCCATTGCAGACTCTTATCACTAATCACTAATCACCACCAATCATACGTTGGGTCCCCTGGAAACTCTGGCTAACACAGCTCCTCCAAAAATCCCTCTCCAAAAAATTGGTTTATTTTTGTTCCGTTATACATGGTGGGACCCCTACCAGTTATCACTGGGGTTTAAACTCCAACTGCGGTTTAAACTCCATTTATAGATTTCTTTAAGAGCGGTTATATCAAAATTACACATTCATATCTTTTATTTGGCCACGTATGAGGGTTACTAGCTGCATTTACCATCTGGTAAACTAACATAGCGATAGAATATCCCCACTTTCCATACGAAATACATCTTCAATCCGGGTGTAGTTTTCATTGCCATGTTTGTGTTCCAGATTGTAACATCTAATTACCCATACCATCCATTTATGGTGTATTTACCTACATTTGGTTGATTTCTATTTCGTAAATATTAGGTCAATATACCAGTCTCATGGATCCTATGGGTGTATAACCGGCAGGGCGCCCAGCTTCTACCATGGTCACCTGCGCTTGGGCCGGAGGTATCCTTTCAACCCGAACGGCTCGCCCGAGGGCATCGTTGGCTTGTGCAGTGGCTCGCCGTTTCTGTGTAGGTGTTTCCTAAAATGGTGGTACCCCCAAAACACCCCAAAATGATCATTTTTAGTAGGAAAACCCATGGTTGTTGGGTACCACAATTTTAGGAAACACCCGTGTGTTGGAGGGTTAAGGTGTGAATTTTTTGTGTTAACCATGAAATGATTGCACCCTATGTCTTCCAAACACCATGGGTTTGGGGTATTTGGACCCCAAAAACCATACCTAAAACACCGAACCTCAGGAGGTATATGGAAGATTAGGGACAGTTGCTTAAAATTACAACTGAGTTCCACTGGGATGTCCTGCTGGTACCTAGTAAATGGATTAGTTCACCCCTGTATAAGTAGGTTGTAAATCCTGTAAATCGGTTAGAAGGCCAGTTACTATTATCTAGTTACATTAGTTACTAACTTCCATGGACACCCTAGGAAATGTTGCACTTTGCTTGTTTTTTTTGTAAAATGATCTATTATCATATATATTTTTCCAAACAAAACAAAAAAGAACATCGCGTTCTTTTTCTCACCATTTCTATTGCTTGGCCAAGTCTGCATACATCAAATCCATCCACTCCGAAGTGGGAGGTATCAAATCAATCAATACAAATGTTGGTAATTTTGGATATTTCCCTTGTAATGGTGCATTGTTCGGGTTGGTTGTGAACAATGATATAATCTCTTTTACCCAGACACTCAATGGGGCAGGTGTATTTACCTACATGAAAACTCCAAAACTACCCAGTTTTGTAGGTAAATGGATCATACATCGAGTGGCTTGGTATAAACTACCAACCTCAACTGGTTCGAATTTCTGAAACATCAACTGTAGATGTCACATGAGCCAGGAACCAAAGACCCGGCCTTACTTTCCATCATACTGGTTGTTTAATAGGGATCCTTATCATGGTTTACTTGGATGTCCCAAGAAGTTAGTAAATGGTTAGTAAGTGGGTTTTAACCCCAATATATCCCATTTATAAGTATAGGTTGCAATCCGTTTGCTAACCATTGATCCTAACTTCCTGGCACATCCAAGTACCATAATCCCCATATAACTTGGTATGATTTCATCCCCGAGAAAAACCCTAAACAAACAAAATTCAAGGCGCCGATGGACGAATTTTATCCATCATGCCACACCCTGAGCGTTTGGCCAGTTGGTTGGGGAAACCCAGTGGAAAAGGTGGGGTTTCACCTAGTGGGTTTCTTTAAAAATTACCACTGTTCTGGATACCTCTTTGTTTTTTCCTCTCAACACCTGGCCATGCCTGTTAGCTACTGCTAATTACCTACCAAGTACCATGAACCGTTTGGTGTTCCGGATACCTCCAAACTGTTTATAATATTTGATATATACCTTAAGAATCATGAAATCTCAAAACTGATGGTTTGGAGATCCCAGAACCCTGCGAAAAAACAGAGTGAAACAAACCCCTCTTTTTGGGAGATCTATAGGAGGGTCCAATGATTCTTAGGGTACTTAATAGCTTATGTTAATATGTATACTGTATACATATGGTTGGACAGGTATAACAAGTTTATGATATACACCTTTTATTTGAGGATCTGAAATGGCTGAAACAGAGCATGTATGTTGAAGAATCCAGGGTGTATCATGCGGGATGAAATGTAGAAATATGTATATAATATACATACCTAGAACCCAATTGATCCAAAATAAAATGGAAGGTCAACCCCCCAAAAAGCAGGTCAGATGGGGTCTAGGTATACAAATACATGTATATATATATATCCTGCCACTCACCATCGATGTGAGAAATGTAGGCCATCTATTTGGTCATTTTCAACGGCGGAAGAACTTGAGAATGGGCAACAACTCCTGACATGAACCATGATATCCTGGTTGGCTTCTTGGACTTGTTTTGTGGGTGATCCATCACCACTACTGTAAATCTTCATTTTGGGCAGGTGTTTTGATTTTTTTCTTAAGCAAATTCGAGGTTCAATTTGTAGGGATCCTGATCCTTACTTCACTTATGGTAATCGTAAACATCAGGGTAGTATACAATTCCCCTGTAAAAGCAGAAAATTGCCCTGGATTGTTTGATTCAGGCCATCTTCAAGCAAACCTGGGACAAAAAGTCATGGGTTCCCTCCGTTCCCTCTAACAGCAGCACAACAGAAAATTCATCAAGGTTTTGGGCCCGTACCAGTTCTAAGTAGGGGCCCATAAAACTCCATTGATAGGAGTTATATCTTGACCCCAGGAAAACCCATTTATTTTCGGCCAATTTATTTTTGGGGGGTTTTCCTATACCTCCATTTTCAAAACGATCGGCTCCATTGGGCCCACCTTGAGGCCGTGGCAATGGCCCTATGCCCCACAGGCACAGTTGGCACAGTTTGTGAGCTCGGTCGTTGATGGTTTCAAGCACAGAATCTGTGCGGAGGGGAATGGGAAGTCATCAACCTAAAAAGTAGGGCTTTATATACCCATCCCTATGGATCCAAGTGGCTGCTAGGAATGCACTTAGGGTACAATTTGGGGGGTAAAGTATCTTCTTAGGAGGTACTTGGATGTCTACTATGGTGGACCCATGGAAGTGATCGTAACGATCGTAAGTTGGTTGATTTATAACCTATTTACGGGATGTATCCAACCTACTTACAAAGGGGTGAACTAATCCATTGATCCTAAGTACCAGCAGGACATCCCAGTAGGGGTTTATATACCCTTTTTTTAAGGGATTCCCGTCATTAAAGGTGGGATGAGTTTATCCCCAATATAAGGAGTTGAGAAAGACCCTGGCACATTTGGATGATTTCGAGAAAAAAAACGTAGCCATGATTCATAAAGATCCAGGGAATGGGCATGATTTATTTACTATATTTATTTCTACTTAAATGATTGATACATATTGATACGACATAGAAGTGTAAGTATATACATCTAGGTAAATATAGGTTGAAACCATGGAGATGATCTCCGGAGGAATGGTAATGTCATCTCCGTGAATCACTGGGGGAAAGGTGTTTTTTTTTCAGATTTCGAACTGGGATGCACCTGGCAACAAGCCAGTCCTACTGGGTCCCCTGAGAAAGCAATCAGATTCATAATATAAATATATCTATATAAGATGTATTGATGTATTATATATATATATACGCTTGGAGGATCATCCCACTTAGTAAGTTGTTAATAACCATTGACCATGGTGAGTTGTTGTCCCCTAAGTAGGGTTGTTCCTCTTCCAAATGTCGAAATGACTTATAAATGGGTGATCCTAACCACTTACAAGTCCTGGGACGATCCTCCAAGTATATACACATGTGAATTATATACAATTCTTTTTGGAGAAGGTGGTGTAGTCCCATATAGGATCCATGGAACTGGTATAGATTTACCTACCTTTGGCTGAAAAAATGATGGTTTGCATATGTAGGTATAAATATATCATTTTCCATGGATCCATCATGGGTTTATAACTTATACCCTCCAGGGAACTAACATATCCCCCCAAAAATGGCATTTTGAAGATGATTTTCCTTTTCCCAAGGTGGGATATGTTAATTCCCTGGAGGGTAACTATATCTTCGTAGAGCCAAACGCAGGTAAAAACACGCCGATTTGGAAGGTGAGTTTTTCTGCCCGAAAATCAGCCGCCACCTTCGCCGCCTCTAGGAGTGGATGGAGGGTCCAAAGAGACTGAGATGTTCACCTTGGTCGCTTGGGAATTTTCCCCATCTGGGGGTTTTTGCATCGGGATGTCCCGGGACATCCAAGTGGATGGGATCAAAGTTGATCGGATCAGTGGTTTTTTTCCCCCCATGGAATACCCCATCTATAAGTAGGTTATAACTAACCCATTGATCCGTTCACCATTGATCCATCCACTTTTTGGGACATCCAAGTGGGGTTGAAAGCGCTACAGGGGGTCGTCAATTGGGTGATTGTTTTTTTTGGGCGTGGACAAGGGGTGGTTTTTTCCAGCATTTTTGTGAGCTGTGCTTATCGTGATCAGCTACTTTGAGCAATAGATGACCATTTGATTCATCATTTTCTTCAATAGAATGACGAGGAAAGAATCGCAAGAAGGTTGGGATTGAGCACGGGAAACAGTGCAATGATTTACTTATATGGATACCTGGCTCGTGACCTGCTGGACCCCCGGTGTCCGGTCTCACATCGCTATCCTGTAAATCATAGAAATGTAGCCAAATAGCCCATCCATTGAGTATTTGGGGATGTAAACAACAGGAGCTTCCAGAATTTTGATCACAGAAAGTGTTCTCAGATCCGAATGTTCTCCCTATTCAAACTGCAAGATGGGCCCCCGAGCCGATCGTTATAAATGGAGTGAAAATCAATCTATATAGATGGCCGAAAATAAGAGTTATAACCCTACTTATATGGCTTATGACTTGTAACCCCATTTATAACTGGTAGGGGACCACCTTGTAGCACCTTGTAGGTGTTGGTTTCAAATATTTGTTTTATTTGGGTTATGTCACCCCTATACGTGGAATTATGGGCCCCTACCTATAACTGGTCTTTTGAGCCACCTTGTAGGATTTGTCATGACATTTTTTTGGGTTCCAATCCCTTCATCCATCCGATCCATGTATGATATTATACCGATCCATGGATGGTTGATTTCTATGGGATCAATGGATTGGTAAAAAATATGGGTCTCCGGATGCAAATTAGGTTCACTCCCTGAAAACTAACATGACAATGGAAGATGCATCTCCTATTAAAGATGGTGGTTTTGTCGTTGTCATCTTAGTTTTTGGAGGTGTATATAATCCCGGATTCCTTGCACACACACAGACACACCTTCAAAGGTGGGCCCTACCCAGGTGTTTTTATGGAGTTATAACCCTCTATAATACATGGCCGAACATTTGTTCATGGGCGAAAAAAAAATCTGTGTGCTGCCTAGCCCTTTTTCGGATCCTGATACCGAAAAATGTGCACCATACAAAATTCTCCATGGATTGGTAGTAATATTGCCATGAGCATTTTCCAAATGGGGGTTTCCTAAAATGGTGGTAATTCCCCAACAATTTCCATGGGTTTTCCTACTAAAAATGATCATTTTGGGGTGTGAAATGGGGATACCACCATTTAAGGAACCACCCAAATATACATGGAAATTGTGGCATGGAGCCGAAGTCCGACTTTCGGAGACCATGGAAGTTTCGGATTTACACGAAGGTTGGGGACTTAAAAACCTACCGACTTGGACCCCAACAACCCATGAAATCCATGAAGGTGTTTTTTCAGCCCCCAAAAAGAGGGGTGAAAAAAAAAACCTAGAAATTGAGGGAGGGAGGTTTCCATGTGGGTTCAACCAACCCGGGCAGAAAGGGGGGTGTTTGGCCATGGGACTGGGAGCCAACTGAAGGTTGAAGATGTTCCAGAATGTGCGAGACTGGTGCGATGGCAAGTGACCGAACCTTTGGATGGATGGTATGGTGGCCTCGGGTATCCATCCCGTTATGAAAGGTTTACATAGCATTTCCCGTTGATGGCAGGAGTTTCCTGAATTTTGCCAAAAAAAAGATCGTAGCATTGACAAAGGTGTTGTTGTTTTTGTTGTTCAAAAGTAAAGTACTGTAAATAAGGAAAAAACAACATTATTTTTTTTTGCAAAGAGAGCTGGGTTTTTATAAGCTCTCAAGTCACTAAAAGGTTTTCGGAATCCATCAACAGGAACTGAAAGTTGTGCATAAAGAAAATGAAAGGAGCGGAGCTCCTCCTTTTCCGTGACTTTAATTTGTGCCGACCCCTTGATCTGAAAGGTCAATTGGTCGAAAGTACAGCCTTAAAAGAAAATGACAGCTGGCATCACACCACGAACCCAAAACTCTTGGATCATTTCGGAAGCTTCCAATGCAATTTTAGACGCATTGAGCGCTTCACTTTTGTGCAGCATGTGAGATGCAAGTCAAGAAATTGCGGAGAATTTGGTATGTTTTGGCCATATTTCTTTTCAAGGACCAGTCTTTGATCATTTTTTTTCTTGGCAAATACTTGGGTCATTTAGTCTCTTTGAACCCGAACAGCCTGAGTTGATCATGGCAGTTTACAATATGCAAACACGTTTTACGCCTTCTAGGCGTTAATGGGACCTTTCAGATTTGTCTAAAAGGTGGCTTTTGGCGTCAAGTTCGCAAAACCGAAGTACCACACCCCATCCACTAAGTAACCTTTGCATATTCCGAAACATACTGGTTGGCGGTTTCATTCTTTTAATTTCCATCCCTATTTGAGGCACCTCCCCTTAAAAAAACACATAAAGGATCCCCCCCACAATGCCAACTCGGTTCCCCAGGAAATAAAGCCTGAAGGGATGATAAACAACCATGATCCTGGGGTGGCATTGGTAGGGTGGCCCTTCAAATCCAATTGGGCAATGGCCATCCACCTGTAAAATCGTCAAATCATGGCAGATAATTTGATGATGTTTATGACCCATTTGAGGGGACCAGTCATGGGTTTGCTTCATAAGTTGTTAACAAAAAGTAAAATCGTTAGGGAAGATGTTTTGCATGTTGCAAGCTGTGAAGATTCTACCCTAAACCTATCTAAGCGACATGCAGTGACTTCATACATTGACTCCCCTTCAGGTTTTTTATATTACCTTCATCTTCCAGTTCCCTATATGTTTGGAACCTTTTGCTCCCAGGTCCCAGGCAATATATCAGGTAATCGACGATCGACCCCTGGTTCCAATTTTTTTTCGAACTGGAAGCTGAGGGTTAGGTAAATCCCTTGTGTGCGTCACCACGCTTGGGTTGTTAGGAACGTTCACAACACCCCGGGTGAAAGATTGGATATACCAGAAAATCCTGGCCGCATTGATTGCAAAGTTAAATCAAGATTTTGAAACAAAAACTGGTCATAAATCATGACTTGGAAATTTGAGGAAATCAAATCCTGTTTACTCCCAAATTGAACAGCGAATTTGCCCCTGAACATACTGTCACAGACTGGGCCGAAAACCGCTTCCGCCAAAAGATACTCTTCCAAGCATCACTTTTTGCAGGGACTGTGTTAAAACTTGGGGGTGTACTTCTATATAGTCAAATGCCAGTTATATAATGAAGAATGATTACATGAACACTTTTCACACATCTGAATCGGAGTCTCTTCTACCCGAATTTTGATCTGTGAGTTTAGTGAAGTTTTGAAATGTGTTTCACCTAGCAAAAGTTGTCTGACTTTCAGCAAGCGACGAAGGTTTTGACATCTTTTGTTTCTTGCAACTAGCTCCAACATTGACTTGCATCTTGTCCGGCGCTGAGTGGGCTTGCAAAGTCGTGTGGTCACAGCGCAACTCTGGTTAAACGTTTATTATTTTGTCTTGTTGAAAATTGTCTCGTGGGAGATGTCAATGCTGTACTTTATGGTGAATCGAATCCTATGTTATGGTGCAAGTTACCTCTTTCAACACATAACACGAAAGGAATTGAAAAGGACATGAAAGGAAAGGAAATCAGTGGACACGGAAGGACATGAAAGGAACCCAAGCAAAGATCAATGATTCTGGGTGGTGATTTAATTTTTTTGCGGTTATTTTCCACCCCTACTCACCTTGGGGGAAAGGATCCAAATCAACTCAAGGAGCTTCATGTATAGGTAACATATAGGTAACTCTTTACCAATGGATCCCTTCATGGGGTTGCCAAACTTCACGAAATAGTAGGGTTTTTTTAATTAACCCATTACAAAGGATTCCTGTCATTAGCGGTACTAGGATGTCCATGGTACTTAGTAAATAGATTATAACCCCTATATAAGTAGGTTGTACGTCCCCTAAGTAGGTTACAACCCAACTTACTTAGTAGTTACTAAGTTCCATGGACATCCCACCAGGTTCTTCCCAGTGACCCCTTTTTTACAGGGTTTTGGAGAAGTGACCTTTTAAACGAGGTGACTGGGTGATCCTCGGGTGGTCAGTTTTGTCACTTAATGAAAGAAGCTGGCATAGGATCAATAGATGGTATAGATTGATATATATAGTTACCATAAACTTATCATAAAGATCAACGAAATGTAGATATATACACCATACCTTAAGAATCATCCCAAGACACCCCTACTATACAGGTTCAAACCCTTCCATTAAAAGGGTGTTTCTGGCTTCTTAGGGATACATGAATCCCATGAAATGAGAAAACATGGTAGATGGTTGAATTTTATGTTACGTTTTTTTTTTTGTGACTTCACTTTGCTGGTCCAAAGTTGGTACGTGGGTCGTGATTGCTGGGCACAAGTCTGGCCCATTTGGTTTTGACATTCCAAGCATTGCATCGGCGTAGAAGCCGTGTTTTTTTCAAAAGGTGGTGTTTGGCTAACAAAAAAAGAGAAATCCACTTCAAAACAAGCACATCCACCATGATCCATGAATAAGGTCTTACTACTATAATAAGGCCTTATGTTGTTGGGGGAAGGTTGGGGAGTACCTTTAGATTCTTATGATAGGTGGTGGTTGAACATGATTTAGTGTACCAAACATTTGGGAAATGATTTTTCAAGGGGGTTGAGACCCACCAACTAGAAAATTGTTGGTGAGAAAGTGTGGCTAAAGTTCAACAAATCTTTACATCCCTGAAGTTTTTCCCAGCTGGTTCACCGATCAGTTCGATCAGTTCGATCAGTTTGACTTAGACCCGGGAGATCAGAATTCGAAGTTATCCAAACGATCCCTTTGGAGGATCGTCCCAGTGGATGGTTCAGTGGTGATCGTAACCATGGCGATCGTGGGAACGTCCCCTTTCAGGATCGGGCAACGTGGGACCCCTTCCATTCATGGCCTATATTTATGGCTTATAGATGGGGGTGATCCGATCGCCACTTACATCCACTGGGAGCCCATCCTCCAAGTAAACCACCACCACCAACCTGGTTTTGAAAATCGCATCTAGTCACTAGATTTGAAGTTGACTAGGAATGTTGATGATCTCACATGTTTGTTAAATTTGGTCCGATTAAACGTATCAAACCATTTTTATCAAATTTACCTACTTTGAATCCCTTTCAAGTTGTTTTTCACCAGAGCTAGCTCAATATGATTTCATGGAATGATCCGGCAAACAAAAACACCAACCAAAAAAAACACAGCAGCCTTTTGGTGATGCTATTCTTGATGCTATTCACAACCTCGTTTTTTTTTGTGCCAATTGCCAGCAAATCCAAAGATATGCCAGCAAATCCGAAGATATGACGTGCTGTGGAATCCCTTCCAAAATTTGATGATTTTGTCAACAATGTGAAAAAACTCAAGAAATTGTCTTCAAAACACCTACAAGGTGGGCGAAACTACCAGTGAAAAAAGTAGGGTGAAACAACGCCACTGATATGGAGTTATAAGTCAAGTTTCCAATTTATCAAGGCCTTTTTTTTTGGATTATAACTCCATTTATAGCTGGTTGGGCTAAGCCGGGGGATTGCAGAGTTAGTGCAAACCGGGGATCCGGGAGAGTGAGGAGCACCTTACTTTTGCCAGGTGCTTGGAAGCACTAACGCCAAGTTTACCATACCATACCAAACTCCATATAACCTCCTCCAGAATGATTCGGTTGGTTCAGCAGTAGATGTGGTGTTGAAACCCTAACGGGGTTACCTTGGTGGCACACCAACTCCCATTTATTTCGCCCGCCAAAAAGAAGTATATTTAGTCATTGTATTCTTCTATGTATAATTATGATTTATATTTTTGTGAATATTCTTGGGATATCTTGAGATGATGTATATAACCATTTTTTTGAAAACCTCAACATCCTGGATGACATTCCTTTAGATCCCTTTGCTGGCATTTGGACGTTGGGTAGTGCCGCAAGCAGTTGGCGAAGCTTAGCAAAGGTGGCGTCGCCGTGTGCTCGGAGTGTGCCCCGGTTGATTCCAAGAAATCTCCAACGGTCGGATAGTATTGTTTCTTCTACTGTAGGTTAAGTATACTCTCACACTTCGTTGGTGGTTTCAAATATATTTTTTTTAAAACTATATTTGGAGAAGAAAAAACCCAGTTGACTAAGATGTTGCAGATGAGTTGCAAAAAACTACCAAGATCACTTCTAACTGGGTCATTTTGGTGAAAAAAGACCCTCATTTCACCCCACAAAGAAACTGGATCTGGGCCCACCTTGTGGGTCATTTTGAATTACAGTTTTGTGGCAGGTCCAATCGGGTTGAACCAAAAGGTACAGACACCCTGAAACGAACAGCGGCAAAAAACATGAATCAGGACCTGCCACATACAAAAAAACAAGTTTGGATCAAGTTTTCAAATCTCCAATTACTTTCAGAAGGGTTTGTTTGTTAGTTTGAGGAGAGGGATTCCACCCCTAAAGTTTAAGATGGGTACCTAGAAATGAGATCCTTTAGCGGAGTTACTGTACATTTTTCAAAGCATCATTATGTTTTTATTTTGGGTTAAAGTTCCAGGGTGTATCCTGGGAACGGGTGCTCCTTTGGAAGCTTTCAATGGTGCTGTCTTCGTCGCCCGGTGATGCTCTCTTTGCTGTTTGATTAGGAAAAAATGAGTATGTCTCAGGATGTGTGGTTTCGAACTGTTTCAATCAAATGGTTTCCTAGAATTGGAGCATGTTGTGCCTTAAAAAGTCCAATGGTTCCCTACACTTTTGACTTCCAACAGAACCACAAACAAGTAGTCCAGACTAACAAGTGTTCATTTGACACCTCAAATAGGTATTATTATATATATATATATATTGACAATACATATATTTATATATTATGTTTACATTACACCAGACATTTGGCAGCAAGTCAGCAAAGTCCTATCAATCAAGTCTTTAGAATCATTGCAACAGAATGAAGTTCTGCTTGTCGAAAGAGATGGGCATCTTCCTCTTGATCCTATGGCTACTTGGCGTGCAAGGGGTGGAGTACTTGTGAAAAAACTTGGGGAAGTTCCACATATAGACCCCTGTTAAGCAAGAAAACACTTGTTTATGAAGTGAGTTAGAAAGCCACGGGTTTTTGGTTGGGTTTCTTATAAGATATACCAATGCCCCATTGCAAGACGCCTTTTTGTTGTATACGGCCACATATATAGTCGTTTACTTCTTGGATAAAGAACAACAGTTCTATTGCCATAGTTGTTTCCTGAAGGTAACGAACATTTCATGCTGATATCTGGTCCAACTTTATTTTCATATTGTTAAATTGAGCAATGAAAAAAACCCTGGTTGTTTAGGGTGCATAGGGGATTATACTACCCAGTTATATAGGGATTATAATAAACCATTATAAGGATCCTTATTAACCAACCAGTATAATGGAAAGTAGTAAGTTTTTTTTTTCGTGGCTCAATTGGTTTTGCAACACACCTCCAACAGAAAACGCTACCTACCTTCAGTCAAAATAGTCGGGGAGCGTGCCAAATCGGTAGACATCCAGGACACACTTCCTGCGAAGGTATTGTTGGGACCACCAACAAAGCATATGGGTGTTTCCAACAATAGGGGTACCCCAAAATGGATGGTTTGTAATGGAAAAGCCTATTAAAATGGATGATTGGGGGGTACAGTATCCTATTTTTGGAAACACCCATATGATAAGACTAGAATTAGGAGGTATGACTCCGGTATCTTCAAAACCCATCCAAAAATCGGAGTTGTTCAGGGTTCGAAAAAATCTGCCATCCTTGGACTAGGATTGAAATCATTGTAACCTCGGATTCCGACAAAAAACGCACATGGATGCTTAGGGTACAATATTTCACCAACCTAGGTTTACAGGAATTAGCTGCAAATAACTCATTTTTGATGGGTATTTACCAGGCAAACATGGGTTACATGTTTATGGGAAAAATGTTAGGTCTGGTTGGATCGAAAGATGTCCGCTTGGAGGATCATACTAATAACCGTGTAACCATGGTGATCGTTTTCGTTCCCTCAGGATCGGGTTGTGGGACCCCTTCCAAATAGCCTATATAAATGGCCGTATAAATGGGTTTTTTCCTAAGCCCATAGGATCCATGCAGCTGGTATATTTACCTACATTGATCCCATAAGAAAATCAACTATCTAAATATGTTATGTAGGTGAATATATATCGGAAACGTCCCATGGATCCTATGGGAAACCCTGTTTTTACTGGTACTTATATGGATACCTGGCTCGTGACCTGCGAAACGTCCCGTGGATGGGCCCCTGGGAACTACTGATCGATAAACCTTCCACTGGGATGGTCTATCCTCTCCTCGTAGGGTGAAGCTTTTTTTCAGGCTTCCAGTGGTGGCTTCATTGAAGATTGGCATCTCACTTTCTCAGCTTCTTGGATTTCACTGGGGTCCTTTCGTTCGTTTTTTTGGAAGACGAGGGTGTTTTTTTGTCACACATCAAATTCCCGTTTTGTGACCTTTGTTTTTCACCAAAGATGTTTGGTGGGTATACCTATAAAATAGAGGACTCCTCACCTATACCAGCAGCTTACATGGTTCCGTTTAACCGGGTGTCCAAACTCACCATTCCTTAGGGTTTTTTAAATGGCACCCGGGACTTGAAGGTCCAGGTACAAGCTGTACGTACGTACTGTAAGGTGATTTGTTGAAGGAAAACATACCTTTCCAGGTGTGTTGAGTTGGTTGGTGACTTTTTGACGGAATTTACCATGGAAAATCACCCATTTTTGTTCACCACCAATTTGGGAGAATATGTTTTTTTTTACCTTTTTCTGGCATGGGATAAGCAAATCCAAGGTTTTTTTCATTGCATGCCCATTCAAAATAGGATTTATGGGATTGAAGAGGTAATTGAGTGATCCATGAATGGTTGATTTTTTCCTTCCATGGGACGTTTGTGGATAAATTCAATGTAAATATAGAATAAGTGCATGCGTTTTTGTGGAAAATGAGTGGGTAAATATACCATAAATACATGGACCTTATATAGGTATTGTGATTATACAATTTGAATCCACAAACGATGATGTAATATGGATTTATCTATGTTATGTAACTAACCCGTGTTACCAAACCCTACTTTAAAACACTTTGGGGGACCTTTTGATTGGTCACCAACAAGCCACCAAAATGGGTCACGCATCGGGTCACCCAATTTGTCACAAAGAAGCGCCGGGTGTTTGGGGGGAATCAGATTGGTCAATATCAAAGCTAATCAACCTACTTGGAGGATCATCCGAATTAGCAAGTGGTTAGGATCAACCCCCCATTTATAAGCCATGAAGTTCGGCCATTTGGGAGGGGAATAACCCCAGTTAGGGGAGTTACTAACCATGGTTACTAACTACTTACTAAATGTGATGATCCTCCAAGTACCCCCCCCCGTGCCCGCCAGAAATAAGGTCTTATGATCAGGGCTTATTAACTCATTAACCATTGCTTTTCCTTGTGCAGGCCGTATTAAACCCTTGTTGACCTGACGGGGATTCGTCAGGGGGGTAGGTTGACCTAATCAATAGACCAAACTTGGATGGAAGGTGAGTTTTTTGGAGTTTCTACTAGAAAGGGGTGAATTTCTTCATTGTTTAAGAGGATTGTTTGTGTTGGGACTAGATTTCATCACCATGGCCGCACAAACAAGCAAAGAAACAAAGAAACAAACAAACAAACAAGCAAGCAAACAAACAAACAAACAAGCAAACAAACAATCAAACAAACAAACAAACAAACAAACAATCCATGCAGTGGATGTTATTTTTTGTCAATGTTCATCGTCACCCTCAAAAAACATACCCACCAAAAACCCTATCAAACCTCAGCAGGGTCTTTCCATGGATGTCTCGTCTCTGAAAAAAAACACACATGTTTAAATTTCTTCCTCGTCTCGGAACTCCACGGAGGACGGGATTTCTGCGGAATCAAATCGGCTTTTTGGAAGAACTTCCAGCCACTTGGCACGATTTTTTGGAGTTGGAAGTCACAACAAAAGGCTAGGGAAGAAAGAGTCCAGTGAAACAAACGCTAGTTGTGAGTTTTTTTTTGACAACGGCATCATGAACACCAATAATATCCATCAATAGAGAATAGAACATTTGAACAACTATTAGTGTGCTATCGAAAATGTCGAACAGATTTTGTCATTGCATATCATTTTTTCTTTGTATCTGAGGGTTAGTTAGATGAAAGGTATTGTAGCACCACCTTTCCGTCAACAAAAAACACAGACACGCACATCATCTCTTGAAAAACCCAAGGCCTATGCGCAAGAAGCCTACATCAATCAAACGGATGATGGACAATTACAGGTGCAAAAGCCGACGATGGCGTTGCCGGTTTGGCTGGAAATCGATGAACTCCCATTTTTGTTTTCCTACTATTAGGGGACGGGAAATATCAACGCAAATCGTAGGGGTCGGATGGGTCCCATTTATGAAGGTTCGCAGGCTACAAGTCAACAAAACCAAAAGTACTTTTGGTCAACTTTGCATGGAAATTATCGTTTTTTTCTGAAGCAAATTGTGTTCATGATTTTTTTGTTCGGACACAGATTTTTGTTGATGTATCTTGGAACCTGCTTATTGGCAAACAAAAGAAACCATGTCTTGAAAAAAGGTCTAGATTCTTGGATTTGTCGAAGGATGACATTTTTTCAACGGATTTTACGAAGGTAGAACACAAAGACAAACGTTTGGGATATATGATATAATATATATATAATATGTTTTTGCTTCTCCGAGCATCGAACATGCTATGAATTGTTAGTTCCTCCTGGGTTGCCAAAGATGTATCCTCCCAGGGTTGGGAAGATGAGGGGAAACCATTCCGCAGGTGGGATAATTGTCATGTTAGTTACCTTCCACACATAACATGACATGACCTGGAGTGTACTTCCCATTCCCAGACGTTCAATGTATGATCTGTTTATCTACATTTATTTAGCATGGCAGCATGGTAATTAAATCTACAATGCATGGATGGTACAGCGTATGGTAAATGTGGAGGATCAATGGCTACTTTTCCCCAAAGAGTGAACAAGCAAATCGAACGTCTTTGCCTTTTGGAATGGGTCTTTACGTATTGGAGTTAGTATGCCAGACATATTTTGTGACTCACTAAAGCAGGGTTTAATAGCCAGGGGTCATTGAGGGAAACCAATGGTTGATAAGCCCTGATCACAGGGTGGTTGATTAGCCACGGTAAAATCTTAGTCATTCTTGCAAGCACACATCAAAATTTCGGTTGTGTAGGGTATAGTGGAGGATCATCCCAGTTAGCAAGTGGTTAGGATCACCCCCATGTATAAGGCCATTTGGAAGGGGAACAACCCTACTGAAAGTGGACTTATTAAGCATGGTTAGTAACCACTACCACTTACTAACTGGGATGATCCTCCAAGTACAGGCCAGCTGGTTTATAGTTTATATAGGGATTATAATTATACTACCCAGCCATGTGGGGATTTCTTTGAAACGGTTTGGCTCTTAATGCTGCTCAGTGAGCTTCCGGTCATATATTCTATCACTAAGAAATCCTACACTTGAAATCCTTAGGGGGGGTCCACTTACCAAGGACTGTACTAGAGTGACCTTGAGGGACGAACTTTACATGGTCAAGAATCCCATCCCATCCATGTATGGAATATTTACTGTACCTACATGGATAGTTGATTTTTATTGGATCAATGTAGGGAGATATACAATCGTCTCATGGAAGCGTCATGAGAGTGTCCAGGAGTGGCCTTGTTTTTGGTGCCAGCGGGTGGTCGAAACGCTGACCATTTGGAAGAGACGAGCGCAGGACGTGCAGGGGCAATGATGGAAGGAGTCATTCAACAAACAAATGGAGGGTCCAACGTTGAAGAAGATGATGTTCTTCAAAGATATTTGGGGAAGATTCCCATTTTGACCAGCATATTTTTCAGATGGGTTGGAACCACCAACCAGAAATGTATACTTGGATGTACAATTTGTACCTCTCTGAAACAAACCGCCCCTGAACATGTTTCCTTGGAGAATTTCAGTGGCTATGTTGCAGTCAGGGAGGTGTACAGCTTCAACTTTTGTTTCACGGTCCGAGCTGAGTGAGAGGGGACTTTTTGTTTCGTTTTGTAGTAGATACCCTCCTGTAAACTAAGATAGCTGGCTGGAATATCACCATCTTTAATGGGAAATACATCGGCTCAATCCGGGTCCATTTTCCAGCCAGCTATGTAGTTTACCGGAAGGTAGCATTTTTCTTGTAACTCCCTACGAGGTAAGCATGGTTCAACTGGAAAACTCACGTGTTATTTTAATTTCATGGCCAAAATCATAATCTCGGGAATCAGATCCAGGGTACATTTTGTTTAGATCGGATGGGTGAACAAAGCCGGTGGTTGTTTCAATATGGCTATAGCTCAAAATTGAGGGTCAACAGATTTGGGGAGCATTCTTTTTAGCATGCCAATCATCTACTTTGAGGGTCAAAAGTTCTCAGAATTTGTATAGTATAGTCTACCTATCAACGAATTCGCCGTATAAGATGAGGCAAAGATAGTCACTGGCTTTTTGAATGCTGCTGCAGGCGACCCGGGCGAACACCCAACTTCAAATCAGCTTTGTTTTTGGGGTGAAACTACTACGAAAGCGAAAAACCGAAAACTAACGAATGTCCCTTTAAAAAATGGGCCAGACTCAAAAGGAAGCCGGATCGTCTTCCACCACTTTCTCAGGGTGGACAGAAACACTTTAAACATAAATTATGACCAAACTCACCAAATGCGCAACTTTTGTCAACCTCGTAGGATCCATGTATAAATGCTTTACGTACCATTTATTTACGTGCAATTGCTTGTTTTTTGGCACAGATCTAGGCAAATATACAAGACCACTGGATTGTAAGGCTGTCGANGGGGTCGACCTTCGGCCAGATTGTAAGGCTTAACCACCAATATTTCCTGGGGTCTAAACTCCCATTGGTTCCCTGCAAAAAGGGATGGGAAAATCACACCAATTCCGTAGGGGTAAAAATATATCAATGATAATGATGGTCGATTAAGGGTGGGATGATCATCCCCAAATATTAGGAGTTGATGGACCCTGGCACAAATTTCGAAATGTGTTTCTACGTGAAGTTTAAACAGCGAGTGTGTCCCTGAAAAGGGACCGTCAAATGCCCGTATTAAACAACCAGTGTAATGAAATGTTTTTTTTTGTCGCTCATTTGGCCTTCAACATTCACAAAAAATTGAACAAAACGTCACGGTTCAGAGACTCCTTCGAAAAAAGCTGGCAGGATCTCAATTTGGAGTTCGATATCAGAGACGATGGCGGGAACTTTTCAAGGTGCCTGTTTGTTAGAGAGCTGCATGGTTTGCTATGGTTCTAAAGTTCTTTGAGACAAAGGGTTTGCTATGATTTTGTCAGGTTCATGTTACACCGCAGTGAAACTAGATGGCCACTCCCACATATTGGTTTATCGCCCCTTACTTGAGTGGCTAGACTGCTAGATATCTACTTTCCGGGTGCTATATGGGATTCTTAGGGGTTTTGCTATATGGTTCTTTAAGGGGTTCCCCAAAGAAATGATAGGGTTCCCATGGGTTCCCTATAGTTACCACCCCCCCCCACCCTTTCTGAAGGAGCCTTCTCCAGGAAAGCCTTTTAAAAAAAACATAGGAAAACCCACAGCCAGCCGGCCAGTTCCCTGCTGCAAAAATGGCGGCTCGAACATATCTGGTCAAATTATAGCGACCTCACACGACCTCACCCCAAATGGTGGTTTAGTAAGGGAAATCTCCTTATTTCAGGGAAATCTGGGTTGGTGAAATATTATACTTTGACCAGAACATATGGGTTGGTGAATTGCTAATAGCTTGGACCAAGGGCTGTTTTTTTAGCTGTATGACTCCAAATCACTGCATTGAAAAATCGATGCAAAATTTGTGTTTCACCATGTCCATTGAAACAATCCATTCCAAAAATGGTTAAGTTTAGGGAGCCGGATTCATGTCATTTCGGATCTTTTTCGGTAGGTTTCAGGTTCAATGTCTCTGGGTTCGGGCTGAAACATCTCACGATGGAAACAAACTCGGTCAGAGTTCGCGAAGCTGTACTGCTACACGTAATGGTAAACTAAGATAGCAATGGAACATGGCATTTTCTAGCATTTTCATGTTGAATAGGAAATACACATTCAAAATGGCCAAGTTGCATTTCCCATAGCATCCATATATGGTATATTTCCCTATATTTGCTATAAACATCAATCCCATGTAGGTAAATATGCCATACATGATTTATGAATGGTATGGGTCTGCTATGTTAGTTCATGGGAGGTGCAACTGGAAAAAGCAGAGGGAGACACATGTACAACCATTGATCGGTTGGTTCTTTCCATCAAAAATTGAAGGTGCCAGAGCTATTACTGGGTGGTGGTTTCAAAGATTTTTTATTTTTACCCCTATTTGGTGAAGATTTCCAATTTGACGAGCATATTTTTCAGATGGGTTGGTTCAACCACCACCTAGTATTAAATACTCAGGTTTTTGGACCGGGGTCCGTTCAGGAAGGGGTCCGACCGTTGGAGATTTCTGAAACATTCTTTCTTGGGCAGATTGTTGTTCCATCTACTTCCAAACATGAGGCAGTGACGAATAAAGCCTGGCTGTTGATTTATGGGGTTGCAAATTGCTGGTGAAAAATCAACGCATGGAACCCACATGGGGCCCAATATTTTGGACAAAATTGACCCATACAAATGGAAGGCCAATCCCCCGGAAAAGAGGTCAATTATTGGGTTCGAAGGAATATTTCAAGTTTTGAGGATCCTGATTCATCAACCAGTATTTTCATTAGGGTATATGTCGGGCATGAAATACTTACTATATACCCACTCTTCTGGGGATTATTTTCATAAAGCATGAAATAAGGATCCCTATCAAAAACTAGATGGTGGTTTCAAACATTATTTATTTTCACACCTATTCGGGGAAATGATCCAATTTGACTAATATATTTCAAAGGGGTTGAAACCACCATCTAGAAAACAACCAGTATTTCATGGAAAGTATCCGGCCGGTTTTTTTTCGGTGGCTTGGCAAAACTTTGGTGGACCTTGCATCTGGAGTCCGCAATTTTGAGCTTGGCAATGAAACGAGCCGTGCGGCACTAAAAGTTAAACTTTTAGATCTTGGAGCCAGGACCTACACCCCCGAAAACTAACATGGAACCTGAACACATTTTCTTGGAAAAGTTGAAACATCAACTTACAAACCACCAATTTTTGTTGGTTCAAAAGCTGTGTTAGTTTTCGTGGGGTGTATTTTGTTTCATGGCTAATCAACCTACCCCTTCCCTAGGCCTTATTAAGGGCTTATTCTCCATCGGTTTCCCTTAATAAGTCCATTGGTTTCGCCTTGAAATTTGACCCTTTTTATCCTTCACCTTTTTGTGGTTCGAGCACAGGGCGCTGGAGAACTACCGCGCCATGACAGTGGATAATTCCATTGACCTTCTATTGGGACCTTGTGTGGGACCGTGGAATGCTGCTCGGTTTGAAGAGTCACAAAACATTCACAAAACCGGGTGTGCAACCGGATGTTTTTTGACAAAGAACAAGAGGATCTCCATTTTTCTTTAAAATGTTTTTGAGGGGGTTAGGCTATCACAGGACACGTTTACAGCCTGAAGAATCCTGAAACCCACTGTGAAAACTTATTTTCACAAGGAGTTTTGTTTATTTTGTTTAGAGCGTTTAGAAGAATTTAAATTATATATGAGTAAATTTATTTGAAGATATCTTTTCCCTAGCATTTCGCTTGCATCTTGTTTATACCTGTATGTGCTAGAAGATCCTTTCCGCAATTTCAAAGCCACTTCAAAGGTATGTACCATTGTCCTGAATGCATCCGAATGCGTTTGTATTTGCGTAGAAGGAGCTACGTTCCACCCGAAAGAAGCCTCTTATAAATGGGGTAAATGGGGTTATAAACCCTTTACAAACCAGTTACTAACTTCCTGGGACATCCAAGTAGGGTCAGTCTCTCGAAAAATGAACCGATTTTACTGCACCCCCCCCTCAAAATTCATTCAAATCGATACATACCCTCCCCAAAGCTAACATATCCCATAAAAATTAAGCCATTTGCACCAAAAGGGAAGCCGGATCGTCTCCCTTTCAAAACCATTTTTCAGCGGCTTTTAGGGAGTCTATACGGTATTCCCCCAACGATTTGAGGGAGTCTCAGTAATTTCAGCCCGGAAGATTAACATAGAACCTGAAAATGATGATTTGGAAGATTCTTTTCCTTTTCCAGTGGTCTATTCTCAGGTGAAGCATGTTATTTCCTTCCAGGGTGCTTCAGGCTTATATAGCCAAAACAGCAGCCAGTGGCCAAAACAGCCAGTGGCTCAGGCTTATATAGCCAATGTGGTCACAGAGAGCAAGGCTATTCTCACCTGGTCTTTTGGCAACAAAGATTTCGTTCGGTACCTAAAACGGAGGAATCCTCACCGTGATATAAGCTGTATGTAAGGAAAACTCCACCCCCCCAAAAAATAGCCTTATCAGGTATAGTACCTCCATTTTTTGGTACCTGAAACTTTTGTGTGTTCTTTTTTCTCAGCAGATTATATAAAGCCACAACAAGATGGGTGTTTCACCAAAACCCATAGGATCCACCAAGATTTACGTAATAAACATCGATGTCATCCATGTAGATAATATAATATAATATATACAATTTTCATGGATCCTATGTGAAAGGAATCTCCGAAATCTAAGGGAGGTTTCTAATTTTGGGGGTTCCATCTAGATTGTTCCCAATCGAGATGTTTTTTGCGATCGTTTTTTTAGTCTTTTTGCCATAGGGAGTCCTAGTCAGCCACTTATTTCCCTTCAAAGCAGGCTTTTCTTTACCAGAAAGAAAGGGTTCATATACTGTAATACATTCATATAATTCTAGGTATTCTAGGTGGTGGTTTCAAAGATTTTTTTAAATGTTCATCCCGAACTTTGGGGAAGATTTCCAATTTGACGAGCATATTTTTCAGATGGGTTGGTTCAACCACCAACTTGTAATTCTACTTTAGTTTTCACCAAATTGTTTCCCAAAAAAACGCCGCCTTCTCAAAAAAAAACCTTCTTTCAATTTGGGGTCTTAATAAATCGCTCGAATTTGTCTTGGATGATTTTTTGGTGATTTGTCTTGGTGATCAGATGTTCGGCCCCAAACCCCGGAACGTTCGTCATCCAATTGAGGGCATCGATTTACAGCATCTATCTGGGCGGATATAGGACTTGCTGCGGTTTTCTCCGTCTGAAGTTGAGCCAGCGAGCCTAGATATCCAGTCATACCGAAACTGAGGTTCGGTATGACTAGACCCCCCAAAACATGCCCTTATAACACCTACTCAGGAGGTATGACTGGATGTTTAGGGTGATGACATTTTTTTTTGGGGGGGGAGCGAAAAAAACATCTTGTGAACATATTTAACAAGATTTAAGGTTGTGAACTTCTTTGGGGGAAGTTCAGGCGAGTGAGGACAGATAGATTTTTTTTTGATGATATCTCACCTATGGAGTTATGGTTTCATTTATATAAAGAACTAAATTCTTCCAGCCCCTAGCTGGCTTCAAAACTGATGGGAATTTGACTTTTGCACATTTTTTTGCAAAAATGGGTCGGTTGAACCGCCCACCACCTAAGTGACCGGTGGTCACGTGAAAATTGGGGTAAACCATGGTTTTCAGTGGGGAAATTGATGACCTCCGGGTCCCAGGGATATGATGAATCACCAACTTCCCCCTTTTCCATGCCCATGGGACGATGGACTGGTATATTGACCTACATGATGGGTGTTTCCAAAGACAGGGGTACCCCAAAATGGATGGTTTATAATGGAAAACCCCTATTAAAATGGATGATTTGGGGGGAAAACCACTATTTTCGGAAACATCCACATGGCATGGTTGAAAATTTTATGGTGTCAATGTAGGTAGATATGATATATCGTCCCATGGATGCCGATGGGGCACCAATTTGGATGATTCTTGTGGAACTCTGAACATGAACCACCGTGGCCTTTTAAACCAACGACCAAGTGAACCAACATGTCCTCAACATGGAGACGTTGGAGATCTTGAAATAATGCAAAAAAAGCATTTTGGAGAAGTGCCGAAAAATCACAGCCTCATAGTCTCATGGCAAATCTGCAAAGTTGCAACAATTGACCCAAAATGGTTGATTTTTAGTATGACAATTCTATCATATTTACCGTAAAAACCTAAATGGGGCCCCTTGTTTTGATTGGAATCCAGACCTTGGAAATTGGAGCCAAAATAGAGGACATCTCCAGGTTCCAGGTATTGCGGGTTAATCTAGAAAAAATGTAATATAATAATATAATACTAGGTGGTGGTTTCAAACCATTTTTTGATTTTCATCACTATTAGGGGGAAGATGAACCTATTTTGACTAAAAAAAAATGTTTCAATTGGTGTTGGGTGTTCAACCACCAACAAGTTCATAGCACTTTTTAGGGATCCAATCAACTGGGAATGGTTGAAAATGCAACCTTTCACTCATATGCGTTTCGGAGATGATTTCGTGGGAATTTAAGGTACCCCCCCCCCCAAAAAAAAAAACACTACCCCCCTGCAAGAAATAGCCGTAGCCGGCCTTATTATATAAGGGACTATGAAAACCACTTAGGGAAATCCCGAAGAATAAGGCCGACGTTTTTCGGGGTACCTCAACAAAAAGACCATGATGATTGGACATTTACCTCGGAATGTGTACGTATCAATTGCTCCATTTTTCAGCCTCGGCAACCGGTTGGCCTTTTGGCGCCAGGACTGAAACCTGTCCCTATTGCACCAAGAAGTGGTTTCGTGAGACAGATTGGGTGGATTCGCAGTACCTTTGGCGAAACCAAAAAAAAATGAAGGAAAAATATAGCGATCTTTCCCGCCGGTTGGTCACCTTAAATGATGGTTTAGTAATAGGCCTGGGCCCCGGGCAATTTTAAAGGGCCTAGGGCGTAACCACCCTCCTGAGAAAAATGTTGGTGTTCAGCACCACCGTCTCTTTCATCAAGTTCAACTTGGCTCAAAGGTCTGATCAAATCTTGTGATTGGAAAAGTTTAGGAAGGACCACGGTTTGTGCAGGTTTTTTTGGAAGGGAACATTTGCCTTCCGCATCTTCCAGAGGATCTTGAAAGGCAAGGGGTCAGCTCGCAGCTTTTGCGCATATGCTCACCACTCACCTTGCCCAAGCTGTGAAGTTGATGCGCCCGAGCGGTCGCATTCCTGAGGATGAAATACCAGACCAGAATCAAGTGAAGAACCAAAGATACAGTTTGAGCAAGGACAATAAGATCCCCTGATCATTCATGTTAAGGAAGTATACTTATTTGCCCAGATTCATACTGTTGATGGCTGAAATCCGGCGTTCACCAGTTGAGGTTGGTAGTTTATATAGCGTATCCCTCTATTTTTAGGGGTTTATGCATTCCTGGTGGGTGAGTGGTTTGGAATATTAGTTTCCTTGTGAGATGGCCTATATTTTCAGGGGCGAACTGTTAGTTCTAAGGAGTGTTGTTGGAAAATATAATGTAGAATTGATGGAGCTTGTCCATCATGGAATATCATTGGATACTTGATCATGTTTTGTATGATGTGTAAATATTTTTAACATATCTAAATGACAGAACACACATACGTATATGAGTAGATCACAACGTATAGTCTTTTTATTGCTATAGCGATCACAAGGTCTGACTATAGTGTTTTGTTTAAACAACGATGTATATATGTTCAGGATATGTTATATGACGTGTCTTCTCATTCTAGGCCCTGACATGATGAAGCTGCACATTGATGAAACACTGCATCCGTGGGTTTTTTACATCTATCAAGGGACAATTGGGTGTAACCCCCAGCAAAACTCCAAGGATGTTTGGTGATTATAAGCCATAAATACCCACGTGATATGTAGGGATTTCCCATTACGGGCGCCCGCGTTGGATGGTAGGTGTACATCCAATTATCCCCGGGTCATCTACAGCCAACTTGCTTATTGCTATTGATCAGCTGGGTATGAACATGACCTGTAGACTCTGTAGACATTTTTTTCTGAAAGAATGCTTGGAGATGTTGAAACGCCCACCTTTCACGTAATGGTTTCGAGTCATCCAACTCCAACAACAACGATTTTGAAGTGGATGTTTTGGCTTAGGGTAATGTTTGTAAAAGTTACATGGGATTCACCAGGTGGGCCCGGGCCCCTACCAATTATACAAAAGGGGTTGTAACCCCTATAAGTAGGGGTATAACCCGCAGACAAACCCATTTATAAGGCTATTTATAGTGGTTGTAACCACATTTATAACTGGTAGGAGCCCACCCTTGTAGGATGTCTGCACCCAGCGAGCTGTATACAATCAAGCCTTTGATCCATAGGAAATTTGGAAGACAGTCGGGATGAGTTTCATACAGATTACCCTCCAGTGTTTACGGGTCCATGGCAGTGGTACAACCCTGTGTTTTTCATAGTAAATCCACATCTTCAAAGGTACCATGACAGAGAAAGTTACATCAAGGGAGAAAGTCGAAAGTCACTATTTCGTGGTTTGTTTTTCACCTGTGGTGTGAGATGTATTTGCACCCCAGCTCAAGTGATGTATCATACCCTGGTAGTCCAAGACCAAACAAAAAAATGGTCTTTAGGATGATATAAATAAAGGATTACTGATCCGGGGTCCACCATAAGAACCGAAAGTTACATGGGAAAATCAACCCGAAAGATTGACAGGTAGCAAATCCCTTGGTGATGGTTCGGGTTTCTCCTATTCTTTAGGGTTGTTTCAGGTGATTATGGCAAACCCTGTGATCCTACCAATGGTAGCATTTTTTTTCACTTCCGAGGGAGTATATACTGCATGGTGCTTTCAATCATTTTTTTCACCCCTAACCTTGGGGAAGATGAACCCATTTTGACGAGCAGCATATTTTTTAAAGGGGGGTTGGTGAAAAACCACTAACTATATAACTGGGTAGGAGGCCACCCTTGTAGGATGTCTGAATTCTTTTTTGAACTTCCGTTTGGGTATATATTATTACCCATAGGATCCATGTATATATGGTATATTTACCTACATTTACCATAAAACATCAACCATCCATGTAGGTCGGTAAATATACAATCGTCCCATGGATCCGTCATGGGAGTAAGGAAACCCCCATCCGACCATAGCCGTTTTGGGGGACCGACACCCTTCGGCCTCGGCCTCCAGATAAAGCCAAGGAGCTATGGCAATCAGACCAACTTCCGTTTCGGCCGAAGGGATGTGTCGATACCCTCAGGCCACGGCACCAAGTCCACGGCACGTTCAACGAACGGGGATCCACCGGTGGATGTGGGATTTTCCCGGGATTTCACCAACGGGAGATAGCTCCGGAGAGACTGGAAGTCGACCCCTTCATTTTTTTGTTGGGTTGGAAAAAAGTGTTCGAAGTCTCTTTTTTGGGGTGTCAATTGAAGCTGGTCTTTTGATGGATTTTATTCAGTTGTTTCTTTCATGTTTCAGATGAGGTGATTTCGTAGTACATGGTAGTAGGGTTTTCTGGTGGGCTGTGTACATTCTCAACAAGCCCTGATAGTTTTTCATTATTAATGGTTTTGAGTCTAAAAAACTATCCCAAACAATCCATGTATGGTATATCTACCTACATTTACCATAAAAATCAACCATCCATGTAGGTAAATATACCAGTCCCATGGATCCTATGGGTATTGGTTTAGCATTGGTTTCATCATTTCCAGTGGGACTTTTGTTAAATGGCCATGGACTTCCAGGGGTTTTGTCATATTCTTAACCCAAGTCCAAGAGTGTAAAAATAACTGCACCCTAACTTAGGATTTGTTAAAATTACATCCTTAGTAAAACAATGGTCTCGAAACGGGAAACATCACTAAAAATAATCCCATGCCATTATATGTATGGTATATTTACCTACATGAATGGTTGATTTTTATGGTTTTCATGCATAGGTAAATTATACCATCCTCCCATGGTCCTGCGTCATGGGAATGGTCGACTTTGGACCGCAGGTAATTGGACCGTCAGCAATCAAGCCTTAGCCTCTCGTTCAGCAACCCACAAAAACTGGGAGAATCTGGGAGAATCTGGAGCCAAATGACTGGGTGGTGGCGTGCCTCAAATATTTATATATATTTTTTGGAATTTTCATCCCCGAACCCCTGGGGTTTCATGATCCAATTTGACGAGCATATTTTTCAAATGGGTTGAAATGGACTGAGCCAAAGGAGCAATGAAAAGCAACAAAAAGTGCCTGGAAAACATACAAGGTGGGCCCCTACCAGTTATAACTTGGGTTATAACTCCTATAACTAGGGTTATAACCCCAGTTACCCAATTATTTTCGGCCATTTATAGGGGTTATAACTCCATTTACAGCTGGTAGGGGCCCACCTTGTAGTGGGATTCTGAATTTTTCCTGAAATGATGAAGCTTTTCTGGCTATTTTTTTGTGCCAGGGTCTTTTTCAACTCCTTATTTTGGCGATGGTCATCTTACCTGTGATAGGGAATCCTTGTAATGGGCGTATAGACCCCCACTATTGGGTTGATATCCATCCCCTACCACAGGAAAACAATGGGTGTGTAGACCCCAGCACAAATGAGGAATTAAAAAACAACGTAACTGGTTGTTTAGGGTCTATTTCTGTGCCCTAAGGATCATTGGGCCCTCAAAACTGGCTATTTTGATGACCCTAACCCTGCTATACAGGTTCAAACCCTTCCATTGGAGGGACCAAGATCCTTAGGGTGATGAAATACTATTATGGGCATTATTTCATGAAACATTGTCAGGATCCCATGAGAACCTGTGTGAAAAGTGAGTGATTCACCTTTTCCACCAGGTGATTCAAGCCGCCATGACCCAATGATTTGGAGGTCACCAATACCTCTGAGTTCGGGTCACGTAAACTCAGCATCCTAAAAAAGGGCACCAAAACTGGCAGAATCACCTGGCTTCTGGGACGTTTTTGGTTGTTTCAAGGCTTGGATTTCATGATCGGGGTCCACCATAAGGACCTTGTTACATGGGAAAATCAACCCTAAGAAATGACAGGTAGCAAGTCCCTAGCTGATACAGGGTTTCTCCAATTTTTAGGGTTGTTTCAGGTGATTATGGCAAACACTGATGATGGATGGGCTAGGATCGGCCCCCTTGGCCTCTTTTGGTTCTTTTTTTGTTTCGAAAAAAAAATCCTTTCGAATTCACATGATGATCAAGAACTGATTATCGATATCAGAAACAAGCACAAGTCGAAGTGATCGTGGAAATCCGATGGGTCCTACCCACTCTAAATTTATTTTTTAAATTGCCCAGAGGACCACATATCCCTTTTACCCTTTGCCACTTTTGATGATTTTCCGAATTTCCCAAGGATATGTGATCGTTTCCTGGAGTTTTTTTTTTCGATGGGTCCCAAAAACTGGAAAGTCCGACCAACTGACAGATTTTTCATCCATCGTGATTCAACAATCCAAATCATGAAGAAATCGGCAAACAGAAGATTGGTTTGGTGCACTACTGGGATGTCCATGGTACTTAGTAACTGGGTTATAACCCCTATATAAGTAGGTTAAAAGTCCCTGAAGTAAGTTTTAACCCAACTTACTAACTAGTTACTAACTTCCATGGACATCCAAGTAGTTGCAGTCATATTTTAGCCAAACCAGCACATCCCAATGCCTTTGCCCTAAGAATTATATTGGACCCTCTACAAGAACAAGGGAGTTTAAGCCTGTTTTTCGCAGGGTTCTGAGATCTCCAAACCAACGAGTTTTCGAGATCCCATGATGCCATGAGGGGGTTATCTAGGTGGTGGCAACTCAAATATTTTTGGAAATTTCATCCCTACTTGGAAAATGATCCAGTTTGACTAATATTTTTCAGATGGGTTGAAACCACCAACTGGTTATGATTTCATCATTTTATCAGCTGTCTTGAGATTATTCTAGTAGAAAGTCGACTAATCTGGCAGATACTCAGTCAATGGGGCTGGCCTATGCACCTACAATATACTCGCAAGTTTAGGGTTGGCTAAGTGTAGGCAAATACACCATGCCCATTGAATGTTTCCGAAACAAATCATCTATAATTCAAAAGACACCGAACAACCAATAAGTTCCCCAAACCCCAACCAAAACAGCGGATGCATCTAAATGTTTCCAATCCAACCTCCGTGAAACACCTTTTTTTTTGCGGTCGTGTTTCCGTCGTTTTTTCCTTCATACCGGCCTGTTCCTCTCCTTTTCCTTCGGCTGCTAAGCACTATGATTGGACTCAAAATTCCTATGCGCACGTGTACCAAAACGCCATTGCAGCTTTATGGTCGATCAAACAAGTTCTGGAGGCAGAGGCCGGTATAGAGTTGCTTGTGGGAAGTGAAGTGTTTTTTGTTGTGTCTTAAAGGATATAAAAAAGTTGTTAGTTAAGGTTATATGTATTTTTTTTAAGGATTGATTTTTTGAGTTCATTTTTATTTTTCTAAAAGGTCTTCTTATATAGGTTTAATAATTTTATTCTTGTTGTTTTGTAACAAATACGGTATCGTTTTTCTTGTTGTATTGTTTTTCCGTTGAAAGGGACGAGAAACCGTNTATATAGGTTTAATAATTTTTATCTTGTGTTTTGAACAAATCGGATCGTTTTCTGTTGATTGTTTTTCTGAAAGGGCAGAAACCTCGGATGGTGATCCCCATTGAATCCATGTCCCAGGTTTGTATCAGCTTAACTTGGAAGGTTTTTCCGGGGGGGTTGGGTTGGCTGATCCTCGTCCCAGCAGTGGATTTTTACAGCAAATACGGCTGGTCAACCCAAATGGTGGCGAATAGCAAGGGAAATCCCCGAGAATTTCAGGGAAATCTGGGTTGGTGAAATATTATTCCATTTGGCCAGAAGGATGGTATTGGAACTTGAATCCTATTCGATCCGGGATGTGTCTGGATTCTGATGGTTGGAAGACAATCCGGCTTTTGTCTTCGGGGAGTTTTCAGGGGCTTGAGCTCTTAAAACTCCAGAACTCTCAATGGATCTGGTGTACCTTTATGAAAACGCCCTAAACTACCCAGTTTTGTAGGTGAATAGCCTAGCCCCATGGAATATCTTGGATTGTGCCGTAAAACAGGGATACATCCAATCAATTTGTTGTTTTCAAGGGACAATTGGGTCGGGTGTATCGCCCTTGTACCCATGGTATTTATTGGTTATAACCCTAAGTACCCACTATATGGTGCTTATATAGGGATTTCCCATTGTGGGTACGTATAGGAGTTATAACCTCACCTTGCAGGTGCTTCGTTACAATAATGAAGAATTCATAGATGGAAATTTGCCAAAGTTGGTCTAATCTCGAAGTTCATTTTTTTTTCGCAGGTTTATTGCAAGAGTCAAACCTTCAATATGCAGCTGTCGCTGGGGTGGCAATGGAAAAATGAAGTCGCCTTGCAGCTTCCATGCACCACTCTTTGCCGCTGTTTAATGGCAAGCTCATGAACCTTGATCCGGCAAACTCTTGGATTCCTTGACAAGATCTGTTTTTGCCAGGTGAAATGAATCGTATTTTGCAAGCCGTATGGAAGAGTGACTTAGATCAAGTCGTGCTGGAGATCCCTCAAGAAGGGTCCAAGATATGCAAGGACTCAGAACCGGGCCCATGGAGGTTGGTGTTGCATCAAATGGAAACTATAGCTGAAGTTGTGGATGCAACGATCAATTCTCACTACCTCACCAGAGAAACTGTGGTAGATGGTGCGGCAAAAGGAAAGATCAAGTTTCAGGTTCGCAACTCTTAGTTTCAAGGTATGGCATGTCATGCAGGTATAGGAAGTCAAAGCGACGATTAAAATAAGAGAAACCCCAATTTCGGGTGATGTTTTAATCCTTCTATAAAACATACCCAGATGATGCTCCATGGGGATGGTATTATTTACTGAAACATTTGGCTTGAATGTATAGTTTCCATTGTAGGTAAATAGGCCAGCCAGTCTCATGGGTCTCATTTGGAATAGTCGACGACTTGTTGCCCCCAAAGGTCCCAAGGTGTGCCTCCCTACGACCGTGGATTTTTCAATGGGGGTAAAGGCTAAGGGGCCCCCCGAAAAAAAAACGGGAAATCTATAGGATGGGTTTGCCTTGGGGTGTTAGAAAAAACGCGAAGCTGTCATAGGGCGAAAAAAAATCACCCCATTTGTAGCTGGTTTTTGGGGCCAACCTTGAAAGCTGCGACTGAAAGACTAGGATAAGGAGAGCTCCTTTTGTACCTCTGAAGAAAAGTATCCAACATGCATCAGCATGCCACTCTGTGTGGGTAGTGTTTTTGGAGCACTTGAACTTGAAAATGGGAAAGTCTTCATGTTGTGTTTCATCACAACTGACGCCAAACAGCAGGTGAAAGAAGGAAATAGCACCTGGGTCTTTGCCTATTTTGGAGATAGCACGGAGGTGCAAAAAAAAACACCGGGAGCCTTCTTCTGGGATTCTTGGGGGGGTGGGTGTCCACAGGGGACCAGGAACCCCCGATGGGTGAACTATAAGATCCAAAAAGGTAGTGATTTGTCGCCGCATTTCTCGACTCAGCATCAAAAGTAGCCTTTGATACACAAACATAATCAAACACACATATCATATATATATATATATAATGGGCTGGAACATGCTGGATCCCCTTCTTTTTCAATATAATTGCAATGGACAGTACCTGTACTATGTATGATGGATATTTCAGCTAGATATTGTTTACTGTTTATTAGAGTGTATCTGTTTATTTTCGAAACAGTGATTCTATTTATGAGTTGCAGATCAAGTGTGACGGTATGTGATGGTATTCCTGTTTCATGCCATTGATGATGTATTCATGGGTGTATCTATAGATATAGATATAGATATAGCTGAGAGGTTCATGACCTACTGACCAAACACTTGCTTTTTGCGGTAAAGGTGAGGTTCAGGTGTATCTTTTTTTTTAAAATGGATTAGGGGACTGCATCCGAATCCTTCTTTTTATGGAAGAAATCTGGCTATCCACCTGGGATGTGTTAAAGACATGTACATTGGATGATTATGTACCACCCTCCTGGTACCTAACATATCCGACCAATGGAAAAGGAAACTAATCTTCCGAAAGAGGTTTTTTCATCAACAGCTAAGGATCCGTTTGTATGTCGTCCCAAGAAAGGCATTTCCCGGATCCGTTCCTATGACATGGGGACGGAATTGTTGGACCATCAATCATACTCGATGCGGATGAAGGGGTTCTTAGGGATTTGATATAATTTTGTGTTTTCTTTTGGGAAAAAATCGGGGGTTGAGACCCATCGTGTCTTGCGAATCAATTGTTTGGAAAATCCAAGAATAAATCCCAATGAATCCATTTGGAAACCAACTCAATGTGGTGGTTGAACGATTTTTCTTGGACACTTTCACCCAGAAATTTGGGGGACAGGATTTTTTAATTGAACGATTCGCGTAAATATTTTCTGGAAGTGAAAAAATGGGGGCCTGTAAGATGACTTTAGTCTCCAAGGGGCTATTTTCCACTTCTATGATTATGGGAGGAATGGTAGATGGGATAGATGGTTTGGCTAAAGATCACCTAGGTGGTGGTTTCAAATATTTTTTATTTTCAACCCTACTTGGGGAAATGATCCAATTTCACTAATATTTTTCAAATGGGTTGAAACCACCAACTAGTTATTTTCCAAACCCAAAATTCAAGTTGGACCAGACACACACCCCATCTATAATCCTCCCCCCCCGCTATCGACCACGTGAACCTGAAACTTTCCGCCCAGTGGAGCAGTTTCACATGCCCCTGGTACAAGGTGGCCGGCTGGGGGAAAGAGTTGTGACACAATTTGGGTGTTTCCAAAAATAGTAGTACCCCCAAATCATCCATTTTAATAGGGGTTTTCGACTATAAACCATCCATTTTGGGGTACCACTATCTTCGGAAACACCCATTTGTTGGATGAAAGTTGTCCAAGTACATGACATGAACATATTTTTCACCACACAAAAACGAAGATTTTGACTCCCCCCCAAAAAAACATTGGAGGATTTTGGAAGATCTTGTTTTTTTTCTTATCATGTGGTGGTTGTATGTTTCTTTACTTGTCAGTGGTGGTTGTTTGTTTAAATATTTTTTATGTTCACCATATGTTCACCAGGAAAAGACTTGAAGATGAACTGCTTTTGTTTTTTTTGTTTGAAGGGGTGGCTCAAGCAGCACCTAGTATAGTTTCCCACTAGATCTCTCTTGGAGTTGACTTTTGTTGTTAAACATCACATCGGGAAACACCTGTTAACTTGAAAACAATGGGGTGAAATAACTTCATTGCTGCCATTTACATATATATATGAGTTCCTAAAACATCCTAGGGCAAAGCATGTAATGTAATCGCTCAATCATTTTCACATCCATACTACTCGGCTACAATCATGGTAGTGACGGTTGTGATCTTAAGTCCAGTGATGTTCTCATTCAATTGAAGAGACTTACATAACTTATATATTTCAACCAACTTACTGATGGGAAACTGTGTTGGTGCTTCCCCGAATGTCACGTTTTCCTGTTGTTTTTTCTTACCCTAAGCGCCGGCCTACTTAAGGGACACTGCTGGTTAGTCCCTTAGTAAGGCCGGCTATTTCATTGAAACGTGGCGTAGAGGTTCCATATGATTCAAAAAGAAGTTTCGAATGCCAAAACAGTTTCACGAATCAGACCTGATGTTTTGTTTGAATAACCCATGACTCACGGATTCATGGTAGGCATATTTACCTAGAATGAATGGATTGTTGATTTTTAGGGTGTTTATTAGTATAATCTATAGTTAAATGTATACTATAGTTCCACTGATGGGAGAGTGTCATTTATTTCAAGATTCCAAATGTTCCCGAAAAAAACCTTGGGAGCTGTGGGATTCGCTTTTTTTTTCCTTCGGCGAATCTTAATTAGATCTTCCCTAGATGGACCGTTTGGCCTTTTAAGAGTTTGGTAGGGTTTTAGATGTAACATATCAACCTGGAACCCCAAACAACCATTTATAAATGGATGGAAATGGTGAAACAACCATTTTCTATATAAAGATTTGGAATCATCCAATTGAAACAACCATTTATAAATGGTTGTTTGGGGTTCCAGGAAATTGTGCTGGTAAACACACCAGTTTTTTTTCGATCAGTCACCGTGCTTCGATTTTCGCACGTACAGCGAGAGGTGTAACATACCAAAAGTTGAACCTTTATCAAAGTTGTATTAATGGTTCTTTCTGGTTCCCCTTAATAGGTGGTAGGATTATGTACTGCCAATTGGGGGATTCTATGCTACCTACCACCTTTTATGGGGAACCAGGAAACTGCATTGAAGTTGTACCTAAATTTTTCCAAGGAATCCTTCCTTTCTGAAAATCCTGAAGTCGAAACCCAGCTGACAGGTGCACTCAGGTGACAGGAATCATTTGACATTTGGGTGTACCCCGGCCCCGTACGTGTACCCATGGTATGTATGGTGTTCTCTAGGGGTTCTTGGGGATTTTTTCACCCACATACCCGTATTACATATATGGGGCTTATAAACTTTATATGGGGCTTATTATAGGGATTTCCCATACGGGGCCCACGTTGGGATTCAGGGTACATCCAACCATCCCCTGCAAAATCGTTTGTCGCCACGTTTTTCTTTTTTTTTGCGCACGCAGGACATGGTTGAAAGTTGGGGAAATGCCACGGCAACCCTAATTACTCTTCAGGTGGGACGGGACAAGTCTGGCAAGGAAAGGAACAAAAATTGTTTGACAGGATTCTTAAGGGGGGTGGTGATTCCCCTAATCCTCCCTAAAGGTGGAAAAAGACCTCTTAGTCGTGTTTCCTAAGTGGTTTTTGATTTTCCTACCTGGGGAAATGATCCACTTTGACGAGGATATTTTTCAAATGGGTTGAAAGTTGAAACCACCAACTAGATTCTTAAGGGGGGCTTGTGATTCCCCCAATCTTCCCTAACCCCAATCTTTTTTAGTAATCCTTAGGGTTCTCCAGTTGCCCCCTCCCCTTGAACCCTCCCCCTTGAGAACCCTACAATCTCTACATCCCCTGAAGTGTAACAGCTGGTTCACCTGAAAATCAGCCGAAAAAAGGAGAGCCCTCCCGCCAAACCTTGCAAGATATCTTGATCCAATTTGACATGCCCTAAGGATCCATACCCTTCCCTAGAGTAGGTTTGATGGTCTCAATCCCATCCCCACAATAGGATTATAGGGGAAATCCCTTTCTTAGGACATATCTGGATCCTTAGGGATGATAGCAATACTTTTCATTCATTGCATAGATTACTTTGAAACCACCTTTCCAGGAGATCTACCTTTCCAGGAGACATTGAACTCAACTCAAAATCAACATACAAAGGGTGGGCCTTTGGAAAAAACCAGTGATTAAATGGAGTTATGGGGCCCCTATAAATGGCCTTAATATCCCCCTTGAAATTTCCTCTACGAAACTCGTGGGGTCATCATGGTTAATGCCTTCAACGGGGATGCCTTAATCACGTTGGTTTGTTGACATTGTCACCATGACATTGACATCGCGGGATCCAAAAATGACTGCAGATTTGTCCGTTTTTCAGTTAAAAAAGGGGGACACTGACGTGCATCACGGTCACTGACAACAATGGCATGTACCAATATGTCTTGCCATGTTTTTTTTGCCTGGGTGACATCTTGCATAAATAAATTCCAAGGTCCTCCAATATCCTTGTAAATTCCAAGATGTTTCTTGAAACACTTCATTAATCTTTAAATCTTTAAATCATTCATGATGAAATACAAGTACAACCTCCACTACACTCCCTAAAACTAACAGTTCGCACCTGAAAATGGTTGCTTCGCCGGCTACTTCCCTTTTGGGAAGGTCTATTTTCCGGGGCGAACTCTTAATTTCAGGGAGTGTATATTCCAATATAGCCATGATTCTATTTTGACCTCTTCAACTCTCCTCAAGCCATGACGACAGGTTGATGGCTTAATTTGGAACCCATTGACCGTTGATATCATAAGCACCTTGGCAGATTGAAAGGCGGCATGAAAAGCGCATCGTTGATCCCAGTTCGCATCAAATCTAACCTCTTAGAGGCCAAGATGTTCAACATGGTCATCATGTTTGCATGTAACATCGCCAATATGATCAAGATGATATTTTCAATAATAGTCATCACCAACATCATCAACACTATCAGACAATCATGACGCATGATAATATTATTTGTCATCGGCATTATGATCTCCAACATCAGCGTTTTTGTCATCATCAATCATCAATCATCATCATCATCAACATCATCATCATCATCATCATCATCATCATCATCATCATCATCAGCATCAGCATCATCATCATCATCATCATCATCATCATCATCATCATCAGCAGCAGCAGCAGCATCATCATCATCATCATCATCATCATCATCATCACGATATCACCAGATTTGGATATTGATATCGCACCGTTTTCTGCAACTTCCATAGGCACTGATGCGCTGGTCCTTTGTGGTACCTCATCGTTGCTGGGTGAGTTTCTTGGCCTCGAAAAAAAATCCCGGAGACAAGCGCTATATTTCAAACAGTGATAAAGAAACCCCTTGTTTGCTTGGGGTTACACCCTGGAAGGTTAACATGGAACCTAGTACCTAAATACGCAGCACTTCGCAGGTGATTGGACATCCCAATCATTCTCTGACAATATAAAACTGGATGCCTATAGGGTGTAGAAATTTAAGGGCCTCTCCCCAAATGCCACGTTTTTTTGAGGAAACAGTCGGTTTTATTAAGGGACCTATCAACCACCATGAACATCTAAATCTGTACGGGCACACCACCACTTGAATGTCCCAGGAGGTTAGGATCAAAAGTTAGGATCCATGGGTTATAACCCCAAGGAATACGCCATTTATAAGTAGGTGAAATAACCCACTTATCGTGGGTGATCGGATCGATGGGTAAGTTATAATCTACTTATTTTCATGGGGTATTCCTTTGGGGTTGTAACCCATTGATCCGTTCACCATTGATCCATCCACTTCCGTCCAAAGGGACATCCAAGCACAAACCACCGGTCACATTCCAAAGTTCCAGCTCTCCAACTTGAACCTCCTGAAGTTTCACGTTTTGGTTGGTAGTGATTCAAATGGGTAGACCGTGGTTGTGGTAGTTGTTGGTATTTGTTGGTAGTTGTTGATGCTGTTGGAATTTGTAGGTCTATTTGTTTGTCTGTTTTTTTTTGTCGTTGGGTTTTTGTTGCTGGAATTTGGCATCCACTCAGGTTTCTCATCCAAGCCTCAGCGGTTCATCTTCAATTCAAGGTGGGCTCAATTCCGCTGCCGAAGTGCGTCGTGATTTTCAGGTTTCCTGTGCTACGCCCGGGATGGTCATGAACCCTAGTAGTAAAGATATTAACACAGACTTTTAGGTGGATTCCCGTCATTGAATTGAAGGTGGGATGACCAGTCCCCAATTTAATCATTGGTTAATAAGGATCCTTATAGGCTGATTGTAATCCCAACAAAACTGCCATGCGAACTCATCACCTTCATTTTCAGGGGTTACAACCCATATATAGAGTTAGGGCTGAAAACATCCATGTTTTATCTTCAGTTTTGGAACGGGAAGCGCCAAAATGTGAAAACGAAACTGACCAGGCTCTCTTCATCGACTTGCCAGCAGGTGCGGGAAGGGGAAAACCTTGTTGGGACTTGCAACCCCATTTATACCTGATGGGGGATATTCCTGGTAATCTCCAAGATCTTTAGACATTCAGGACATTAATGTTCTTTCGGGACTTGGGGGAAGATGAATCCAATTTTTTTCAGCATATTTTTTGAATGGGTTGAAAATGCAAACTAGATTCCTAGATAAGTCTGGTGAGCCATGTCATGAGCCACGACCTCTGTAACGGAATTGAATAATTGCCCCCTCAAGCTATATCGGATGTTTAGGATAATTTCGAGGTGAAAGTATTGATGGCTACAAGGTGGGGGGCCCCTACCAGTTATAAATCGGGTTATAAGTTATAAGCCTTTTAGTGTAGGGTTGTAACCCCAGTTACCCATTTATAAGGCCATCTAAAGGGGTTTCCTACCACAATTTAAAATTTTTTGAGGGGGCCTTGTAGGTGGATCCGTGGTTTCCTAATGTTCTTATTTTCACCCTGGAAATTGGGGATGATTCCCAGCTTGAGTCCTATTTTTTCAAATCAGGTTGGAAACAACGATATGAGCGAAGCAATGAACCCCCATATTACTTGGAGGATCATCCAAGGATTTGTAAGTAGTTAGGGCCACCCCAATTTATAAGCCATGGAGTAAAAGGCCATGTGGAAGGGGGTTTCCTCGCCATGGCGACAAAAAACCACGGATCCTGGGGTGATCCTCCAAGTATCCCCAAAAACGGCCCCGCTTTTTAGAAGCCCTGATTTCTGTGATTTCAACTCTTGGATTCGAAGCTTCGGAGTGGGAGGATAGTGAAAATCGGACCCCAAGACCCCAATTAAGTGAATTTTGATTTCTCCATGTTATATATCATTATATGTTTAGATTTATAAAGTGATGCATTGTAAATATTATACATATTTCTTTTTAAGATGCATTTTATATGTATGACGCAAAAGCTGAACGCTGCCTCGTTTCTGGCCCTGGTCGCACAGATCGGGCGTAAGACAACAACAAAGACGGCTGACCATGTCATCAGGCGATTTCGTGGTGTATTGGGGAATCTCCGTCACCCATGGCTGGTGACCGTGGAGCACAAAAGATGGCTCAAGGAACATTCACATTCCTCAATTCAGGAAAGACTGCTGGGAATACCTTGGAACCAGCTGCTCTTGTTATGCTCGACCGCTGTACAAGTTCCGACATCGGAAGAGCTGTATCGCATGCAGTTTTACGTGCGTTTGCAGTTCATCCTGGAATTGAAGACGCTGGGACAGAACTTATCAGTTACAGAGCGTTTTCTGGATTGCTTCCACAAAGCGTTGCCATGGCGTATCTAGTGGAGATGCATCCGGAAATCTGTTTGGCTCAGGAACTGTCATCGGAGACACACAGTCTCCAACTCCGTTTGATGGCCAAATCGAAAGAATCGCTTCGATTTGCGCGGTTTGAACAAGTTAGGATGCCGGTTGAGATTCAAGGTCGCCACAGCTTCCCGACGCTCTTCGAGCTCGGGATAGTCTCTGCAAAGAGTCAGAGCTAACCTCTCTGATTATCAGGCCAGTTCTACGTTGAATCAGGCTCCCAAGACTGGTAAACAAAGATCGCGAAATTTGAAGAGCCACCATTTTGTTGTGCACCCGCGAAGTTCAATATAGTCCCTGAAAAGTTGTCAACCCAGAAGGAAAGGATTGTCTTCCAATCATCATTTTTCAGGGGCTCTATAGATTCTTTTTTATTTTCCTTATTGAGAAGGATGAGATTCTTCCAGCTAGCCTTGAGCAACACTGGAAGCACATGTGTTTTTTTTTCAGCACACAATTGAAGCAAAAATTGCCACTGTGTTATAAGCAAAGCTTACAAGCTACACAAGCCGACCAAGGCCCCAGAAAACCAGTGAGAAATCAGGTGAAATTAAGCCCTTCTTGTAGTGTGTTATAACCCCGGCTACCCGTTTATAAGGCCCTTTATACCTAACTGTAGTAAGGGCCTACCTTGAACCACCCAAACAAAATCATTGACTTGGATTTGTTGAAGGCGATGGTTTCACTTTTTAATTTCTACTCAGGATGCAACATGGCAAATTACTATGAACATATTTTTGCGTGGACTTTTTTTTGAAATTGTAATTCAGGGTGATGTGATTTTTTTTGCATGTTCGGATTATATGCCACATTACTATGAAACGGTTGTTCAGAGATTTCAGAGTGATTTGTTTAAAACTGTTCAAAGAGATTTCACCTGGAAGATTACTTTGTGAAATTGTGATCAAAATTAGCCGGGCATCCACAACCTCGGCTTAGGTTGAAAAAGAGTTGTAAGTGATCAAAATTGATTGACTGTGGACAACCCCAATAGGATCCATGTATGGTATATTTACCTACATTTGGTTGATTTTTATGGTAAATGTAGGTAAATATACCATACATGGATGCAATGGGAACAAAACAACAGTCCAGGTGTTGGCAAGATCTTTGGTTATGGATCCTTTTTGGTGAACTATTTGGTGGATACTTGACGACAGCTCGGTGATGTCATAAAACCAGATATGATTGGATCGGGTAATTGGTGAACGGGGTGAATGGGGTAATTGTAAGAGATACTTGGCAGTCTCTTTCCAGCGAAAAACGGCGCGACTGGACAAAATGTTTCATGCATGATGACGGAGATGGCTCGTGGGAGTTTTCATGGGGATGATATCACGACTGTTGATACATGGAGATGGTTCATTGTTGATGAGTAGGAATAACAATGGTCTGGTTTTTCCTATCCTCAATGATTTTAGAGTTCTCTGGATTTTGGGAAGTATTGTGTTTGGATTTTGGATTTCCTTTTCTGGTAGCATTCCTCTGTCGAACACGACCAGTTTCCACTGTCCACCTCGCTTCAGGGGCCAGATGTTCATTTTCGTGGATTGAAAAACAAGCCTTTAACTCAACGACTTGGTTTGACTGATTAAGTGGATCAGATCTTCCCATCAATATGTTGATGCAAATCATGTTGCCAAAAAAACACAACTTGCACATGAATAAGTGATTGTTCAGCACGTTTTCCCGGTGAGTTGATTGTAAATGTTTGGTGCTTTGTTATGGGAAATGCTGTAATATATAAGTGAAGAATGTATCTCCTGCAGGGATGTGCCGATTCAAATATTCAAGCACTAACTCTTTATGGACTTCAGCTATTGCCAAGTATACAAACCTTGGACTTCAAGTGGTCAGGAAAACAACCTCAAAAACCCGCACTTGAGTCACTTGAGCATTGATTTTACACAATGATTATGTCTCCCGAATTCTGTAGGATAAATGGATGCAAATCCCGATCGTTACAGGCTGAGGTATTATAGATCAGGTTGTAAAAATTCTATGCCTAGGTGGTGCAACTCAAATATTTTCTTAAATGTTCACCCCTATTTGGGGAAGATTCCCAATTTGTTTGACTAATGTTTATCAAATGGGTTGGTTCAACCACCAACTAGTTTCTGCAATGTGTTTGTTTTCTTGTCCCTTTGAGTCATCTTACCATTTCTTTAGGGTCCAGGGGTTATGTCGACATTTTTCCCTCCAGTTTCCACGATCACATATCCCATCGGATCGTTCCCGTGAACGGCACTTTTGGGTCGCTGATTTTCCGGCCTTTCCCCAAAGGTGCATGGGATATGGTGGATGAACCGTTCCAAAGGAGGGTGGCCTTCTGAATGAAAGGGACATGTTTTTTCCCCATGTTTTTTGTTGCGCCTGAAATCCCACCCTTTTGGACAATATGACGCTTAGGAGCCTTTATCTATCTCTGCGGTGTTGCCAAATGTCACGGATGCAAGGATACCAAGGGTTTGCAATCGTCAGGTTTCGGGGTGATCTATTCACAGATGCTTAGGCTTGAGTTTTTTCAAAAAGATATCTGATTTTTTGTTGAGGAAAATGGAGGTTGATGCAAGATGACATAGCTGACATATCCTGACACACCGTCGATGGAAGGACTCCCGTACCCTTGTAGATCGTGGGATGCAGGATTTCTTCTTGTATCAGCATTAGCTTATGAAAATGGTTCACCATGGTTTTCTCTTGTGTTTGGGAGTAGGGGCTATTGCTCAGACACCCCATCTCAAGGCCAAACTCATGATTCAAAACGACTTGGATTTTCTTAGACCTGAAGGTACAGCCCGCAAAAAAACTTACAAAAAGAAGGAACAAGATGCTTTCCAAAGAAATCTCCTCTTTGGGTCTATTGTTGTTAAGTTCCATGTTGATTTTTTATTGGTCTAATGTGGTCTATATATCTGGGGTCATACGTTCTAAAGCAGAACAGCTTTTCTATTTTAACTCCGCTAAGTTCAACAGCCATCCACGATCCTGTAAAAAAATAGTGGTTGGAAGATCAAGTTTCCCATTGAACATGCTGCCTTTTTGGGGGGACATTCGTTCATTTTCGGGGTGGTAGTAGACCACGTTGGAAGCTTCCCCCAGCTTCAACATTTTTCCTCAAGGTCCCTTGAAAAGAAAGGGTCAGAGTTTGCCAGTTTGCCAAAGGTTTTGGAGAGCCGTTGCTCACATAGATCCTAAGAGAATGAAGTGAACTCATTTTCTAAAAAAAAGTATCCTCCCCTAAAACTATAACATCATTTTCCCTGAAAAATATAGGGGATTTCCCCCCAAAAAAGGAGAGTTATAAGTAGTTTCCTATAAGCACCGATTTTTTCAGGGAGATTGATTCATGCTATATACGTCCGTTTGGAGACTGCGCGGCCTCGCGCGTCTCGGGTTACTGAGGCCGTCTTCGGTACCATCGATGACTTTGCAGCGGAGCTCCAGGACGTTCCAGATGTGGCCTCATTGCAGGTGGGGTTTTGGGGAAGAGAAGCTTTTTTTCTGGTTCCCTTAATAGGTGATAGGTGATATATATATATATTTATACATATAAAATAATCACCCAAGTGGCAATATATATATATACCACTTATATTTTCCAGGTATATTATATTGCCACTTGGGTGATGATATGGTACCGATCCCACCTAAGGGAACCAGGAAACTCCATTGATTTGGGAAGAGAATTGTCCGGTCATATTGACTAGGTGGGTGGTGGTTCCCCAAATATTTGATAGGATTCGGGGGGGGGAAAGGGTGGTGATTCCCCCTAATCTTCCCTAATGTTGGAAAACTCCTCCTTAGTTGTGTTTCTAAGTGGTGGCAACTCAAATATTTTTTCAAAAATTTCGCCCCGAACCTTGGGGAAGATGAACCCAATTTTGACTTGAGCATATTTTTTCAGATCGGTTGGTTCAACCACCAACCAGATTGAATTGGAACCGGAAACATGTCTTGTTCTTTTTGTAAGGGCAGTACAAGGTAGGCCCCAAAAGCAGTTATATATATATATAGGGCTTTAACCCCATGGCCCAGGGAAACCTACTGTACTTGTTTAAGGCCATTTATAAGGGTTATAACCAAGGGCTGGTTTCAGAGGAGAAGATGGCCCTTCTTCCAGAAGATCACGAAGAAGTCCGTTGGATGGATTTTTTTGACTACGAAGAGATCTTTTTTGATCAGCATTGGCTCGGAAGCAATGCCATGCAGGGGCTTTTCCCTAGTTGTAAAAGTGATTTTTCAGTTCACTAAAGAATTTGAATATTACAACACCCGAAGTGTGCAAGTGGGTGTATAAATCCATCTACACCAGTGAACCGGGGGCCAAAATTAGTGTGTATGCTGCTCAAGTGTTTTTTTTTTCCCAGGTTGTTTTCCTGCTTGTATACTTGGATAGATGAGGTTCTAAAATTGTTTCCCTCGCAGGGAGCTAAGGAGCTATCCCCAAGTTTCATAGGGAAAATGGTGGTACCCTTGGGATGGTACCCTTAATAATCCACCCCATATATACACCTCATATAGTGGGTATTTATTGGATATATCATCAAATATCCCCTTTTAAAGGGCTCCAACAGGGGGTTAAACAGCTAGGGGCCCTCCATCCCAAGGGTTTTCGCACCATTTTCCCTATGATCATGGCCAGTCAACCTAACCTACCCCCAACCTACCCCCCTTCATGGCCAGTCAACCTAACCTACCCCCAACCTACCCCCCTCAGAAATAAGGTTTAATTTAATAGGGCCTTATTAAGGGAAACCAATGGTTATTAAGGGTTTTTTTCAGGATATGAATATTTCATCATAATTCGATGGTTGGGGTGTGCTTTCCCGAATCTATTCCCAAACAGAGGTCCTTAAAAATGGATGTCTCGATCTATCCCTGAAAACTAATTGTTGGTTTCATCTTTGAGATCATGTTTTAGATTGCAAAAACAGCACAAGTTCTGTGAAGAGTCTTTTGCGTCTTTTGCAGGATGGTAAATAGGGATGGTCTGGAATTCAGATCTTCCAGCTACATTTTTTTTTTTTGGGGGGGGGGAGGTTTCCCTTAATAACCATTGGTTTCCCTTAATAAGGCCTTATCAAAATCTTATTAAACTTAAAACGCTTCACTTCAATTGGGTCACAGCCTTTGACCGGTCACCATGCTTCGATGGTAACACATCGATCCGTTCAGCTCGCCAGGTAGCCAGTGTCGTTTCCATGTTGACTCAAGCGATTCGACAAGCGGGAAGTTTTAGCAATGCCTTGATACCGCTCTTGAAGCACCTTGGATTCAACGGAAGTGTCTTTAAGTTTTTTTCTTGTTGTTGTTCTTGTTGTTGTTGTTGTTGTTGTTGTTGTTGTTGTTGTTGTTGTTGTTGTTGTTGTCGTTGTTGTTGCTTGGATTTGTTGCTGAGCTGATTGTGGAGGCTTTCTACTTTAGGAACTTATGGGATCAATCACTATTCAATCAGCATTCCGTAGGAAAATATGTTGCGATGCTTCACCTCACAGTAACAGCCACCACCAGGGCGACACTGTTTGTTTGGTAGGGAATCTCAGATTTACCTTGCCACGATTGCATCCTGCGAGGGATGACAATATATGAGTTGCCCTTGCCAGACTAAAAGTGAAGGAAATTTGATCCTTCGAGAACTATAGCGCCCCAAATTATTCACAACTAGCTCGGGACAACTTATAACATAGACTATGACGCGTCAACACGTTTCAAATATATAATGCCCAAAAATAGTTCATATTCCATGCATTTATTGCCCCTTGGTTCTTCAACAGATCTTTTTTTCATCAATCCCAGAGACTCACTGTGTATGGTCTATATTTGCCTACTATTTTGGTTGATTTTTATAGTAACAATAGATACAGCCATGCATTGAACAACCATTTGCTAGGTGGTGGTTTCATTTTTTTAAAAAATGTTCACCCCTACTTGGAGAAATATGATCCAATTTGATTATTTTTTCAAATGGGTTGAAACCACCAACTAGATTTGGGAACATATGTTTCATTTTTTCCAACCACCAAACGAATCCAAACGAAACAAGCAAATCCAAGCAAAAATCCAAGTTTTTGGGTGGGGAATGACAAGCAGTACTACCAAGTTATATTTAGGGTTTGAGTTTCATTACTTGGAGGATGGGCTCCCAGTGGATGTAATTGGTGATCGGATCACCCCCCATTGATTTCAGCGAAATGAAGTATATATCGGCCACTTGGAAGGTGGAAAAACCATACCCCAAGGAATCGGGGATGACAATTCCGTTCACCAAGGTGATTTTTCCCGGACTCATCAACTGGGAGCCCATCCTCCAAGTATAAGGATCCCTTGTAACTAGCCCCACCACCCACCACCCAGGATTCCAGTCACCACCAGGATTATTTCATTTTGAGTAGGGAATCCCTATAAAACTTTATTTGTGACTGGCATCCTGGGTGGAGGGAAGACCTAAAGAATCCTCTATAAAGCAAACCAGGATCGCTGGCATCTTAAGCCAATCCAGTGGGGAAGGGTGGATCTTCACCGCTTTCACCGCTGCCAAGGGAGCCAAATTTCGACACGTTGTTGGGTCGTCATATGCAACCACATGCAGCCTTCAGGTGAATTTGACATGGGAAAAAATAGAAAAACAGAACCGGGGATTTATGGGAACGTCAAAACGTTGAGTTGGTTGGGATGTTGTTTTTTGGAGGGTAGTTTTTGCAATGTGGATTCGAAATTATAGCAGCCACCAGGAAAACAAGTTGCTGTTAATTTCCATCAAGTTTACCCTTAACATCAGCCACAGTTGCCTAAAAAAAAGGTACACTAGGTTTTCCAGGCACCCGGTTTTTTGATATTTTTGTGGTGGATGTATGAACTCTCCGAAGAGAACACTTTAATGTTTTGTGCTTCCAAACAGCTCGGAACAAATAACAAACTTTCATCAACCAGGACCCATCGTGGTTTGAAACATATGTTTAAACCTCTACTTGGGGAGATGATCCAATTTGACGAGCATATCTTTGGTAGTTGAAATCACCAACAACAAGGTGGGGCCCTACCAGTTGTAAATGGAGTAGTTATTACCCCTATAAATGGCCGAAAATAAATGGGTAACTGGGGTTACAACCCAACTTATTTTTCCTGCCCCCATGTACAACTGGTTGTTGGGGCCCACCGGTGTTTGGATTTCTTCCATCAACAGGATTCGTCCCCAATTTACTGGATCTTCCCGGAAAGGGTTTGCCAAAAATGTCTCCATGGCTTCTCCGGCTTAGAATTGAAAAACATCACCGCAGTTGAGGCTGAACTGCTGATGTTTTTCTGGTTTCCAGTTTTGGTGATGTTTTGGCTAGTCAACCTACCCCCTCCCTTAATGAAAAGGCCTTATTATAAACCGTTCAAATCTGGGAACGTTCCACGTTCGGCGGGGGGGGGGGGTTGGACAGCACCTTCACGGGCATTCTAAATCCGTTGGGCCCAAAGTTGTTTTCTGCAATGTGAGTTGCAGGGAGTATATCACACTACGCATCATGGCTGTGTTTTTCAAGCACCCCCTTTTTGTGAGAACCCCTCAGTGCAGAAACAAGGTGTTTTTAAGATGTTATAAGCTTAAAAAAAGGATACGCACATAGAATCCTCTACCTTTCTTTTGTTGGAAGATGCTACTCTTACTCGGAGTTTTTTCAAAAAGATATGGCTCTCCACCAGTGCTCCCCCCAAACCATATCTGGTTCGCCGGCAAAAACAGAGGCAGTTCTTGCCATCCAATGCCTTAGCATTGACGAACTACAGCTTGAAGCTGGTGCCAGGTCTGGGATGGAATTGCTGCAGGGGTTCTGGAACTCACCAGAAAAACAAGTTGTACCAAGGTGGGCTTGTAGGAAGATGGTTGTCATACCCCGTTTTGAAAGAATCAACTACGTCATGCAACAAATCTACTCCTTGTTTTACACTAATCTACTCTTGTAGGGGATATATGGGATATACGTACCACATAAATTTTGGCCTTCTAAATGGGTTCACTGTTGGTATTTCACCCAGAAATTTCAAATACTTAAAATTTGGAGGGTTTCCAAAAATCACCTTACATCGGCTAAAAATAGGGGGTGTTGAGAAAATTCCCCAAAAAAGCCGTATCCACAGGTGAGGATACCGAACCATTTTAGGTTACCTTCCACCCCCAAAGGTTGCCTGATTTTTGGTCCGAAATTGCTGTTGGAACCTCCGGTCCCGAAGCTTCCCACCAACCTGGGTGCCTATCATGGCTATCAGATCTATCAGTTGGATGGCTCCATTGCATATAAGACATGGGTGTTTAACCACCACCATTTCCATCCTATCCATCCAAACAAAAATAGTTGTTTATACCAGATGTACCTGTTTTTTTTGTTACAAAGGGATTGTTGTTTTTTGTTCCTCGGATTTTTTTTCGTTTCTCAAACTCGTTCACACTTGAAAATTTGCCAAAAAGCTTTTGAGGGGGTTGTTTTCTCCTGTTCTTTCATGGCATAGTGGCAATGTGGCAATGAATGGAAAACAGCGTTATTTTTCATGAAACTTTTCTTCCTGGAACCTGAAAAAAAAACATGTTTTTAACAGCGGTTTCACTTGGATGACTCCAAATCATTACATTAAAAACTGGTTGGACATCACCATTTCCATCCATTGACACCCCAGAAATCTAACATAGAGACCCCTAAAATGGGTATCGGTATATTATATATTTGAAAGGTGCCACCTTTTGCAAGGCCCATCATGTTGGGTATATATATATAATATATATATATATATATTTACTTTTCGGGGGTTACTTAACATGGTTGTTTACGGGTTCCAGGTTCGAACGTCCTGGTTCGAAAAACATCTTCGAAATCATTTTCTGGAACAAAAATACATCCAAACGACGACCTGCAGAAGAAACTCCCTGCCGCGAACGACCTCTGCCAGGACCTCTCAACAGCAATTCGATTTTAGTGTTGGGCGACCCAAACTCCAAACCGGCCGGCCGGGTGAATGGTGTGGGTGAAAACCTCCCCCAAAATGGTGGGTGAAAAGTTCCTAAAATGGTGGTGATTGTTTCCGCAACAATTTCCATGTTTTTTTTTCCGGACTAAAAAATGAACATTTTTTAGGGTGTGAAATGGGGCAAAACACCATTTAAGGAAAACACCCACATACCCCCCCAAAATGGCTGTTTTTTAAAGGATATATAGAAAAAATTGCCGAGATTTGCTGGAAGTCTTGACCTCGGAAGTCTTGACACCACCAACTAGCACTACTTTTGCCAACCATCGTGGTTGGTGAATGGCAGGATCCTTGATGAAGCCCAAATACTTGGAGGATTCAGTCGTTTTTTGTTAAAGCATTGTCCAGGTATAGGTTAGTTATTCGTCCCCTTTCCGGATCGGGTCCCACGTGGGACCCCGAACCCAAATGGCCATGAACATGGCTTATAAAATGGGGCGGGGGGTGATCTACTAACATCTACTAACCACTTACATCCACGCGGGGTGATCCCCCAAGCACCGGTGGACCGGTCACCGTTCAAATGTTGGAATTTTTTGGAGAAATCACGTTTGAATCTGTTCGAATAACAAGAATGCACACACACAGACACACATACAATTGAGCAGTGATCATTTCACCCTGCTTGGGTTATATAGGGGATGAAATACAACCCCGTTATGTTAAAAGGGGATTGTATATATCAAGCCATGATAGGGATCGTCATTAACCGTCATGAAAACCCATCAGGATGTTCCATGGGAATTTCGGCCAAGGAGTTCTAAGAATTTTGCCCCCAGACTTTTGCAGTTTTGGAACATGATGTCTTCTGAAGACTTTTGCACTTGTGATATCGTAAGGGTGATCGATGTTTATTTACATTATTTGGTGTGAAGCAAGTACAAAGAGGTGACTTTAGCGAATCTGAATGATTTTCGTCCTTGATTCACAGCTGTTTCGACTCGCTCTCCAAGGTCAAAAGCAATCGCGGAATTGTGTCAAGGCCAGCGAAAACGGTGTGTTGAGTTCTGTTTCCTCAGGTGTAGTTCCGTGGCAGAAGTGATACTGTTGATGGAAGAAATCCTGCAGTACCTGGGATGTATAAAACTATAAAACCATGTAAATAATGGGTCATTTACCGTATCAACTGGTGCAGGATTTCTTCCATCAACAGTACTGTCTAGATCCTCGGTGGTGGTTTCAAAGACTTTTTGACGTTTTTCCCCCAAGACTTGGGGAAAGGATCCAATTATTCAAATGGGTTGACGCCACCAAGTAGAACTGTTGTGCCCCACGACTCCTGCTTCATCTTGGATATTTGAAACCCTGTCCTCACATGGGACCTAACAAATCCCCTCCGAAGGTACTTTTGCAGATTACGTTTCGTTTCCCAAGGTGGGGTATGTTAGTTTTTGGACAGTAAATATATAATGGGATAGTTGATGATAGTTGGATACACAGTACCTATCCCTGAACTGGTGATCGGAGGATTTTTGCTCATCAATCGTGTGAAAACGGTGACCCTTTTTGAGATGGTGCCGTCATCTACTTCTAGGTACAGTAAACTTGAGATTCAACGTTGACAGACAAGATCCTTCAAACAAAGAGACTATCCGATACCATTTTGATACCTTCTGTCAATAAGCGTGAAGGCTTGTGAACATCTATCATCTTACTTTGCTTTGAACATATTCCCGTCCCAATTATCCAGCAAATTTGGGCTAATTCATTCATTTTGATCTGCTATTTGCCAGATGAGCCACGACAAAACCTGGTTGGTTGGGTTATATAGGGGATGAAACACTACGTTGAACCGGAAGGCTTTGTTGTAGGGTGGCATGCTAGTTTGCAGAAGTGCATTGGCATTGTACCAAGTATCATCATCAAGGATGTTTTTCAAGTAACCTCTCCTGACGAACCGGCTGGAACTAAGATACTGAGGCTTTCCATACTGTTGATGGAAAAAATCTTGCACCACCTGGGATATTTAAAATCGGGAAAATTGTAAATGGGATAAACTACCAACCTCAACTGTTGAACGCCGGATTTCTGAACCATCAACCCGTAGGGTATGATTTTTGGGAGACATAAAGGTTACGTCTTTACAGACATTTTTGCAAACCCTGGATGATGAAAAACCCGAATCTGAATGGCAAGACTGACAGCCAAGGTGGGCAATACAACAGCTCTGTGTTTCATGGTCCAACAAAACGACGTCCGGGGGAAGTTTCAGCGTTGTGTTTTGCGTTTTTTGCACCTTTTTCGACGGGCTAGACCGTCAATGAATGTAGATGGGAGGTTCACCAATATCAGGTGCAAGATGTTGTATTCTGGAAACTACTTACATGATTCATGTATGGTATATTTCTATATTATACTGGTACCTACACATTTATCATTAAAACATATTAAAAACCATTCGTCTAGTACCATACGTGGATGGCATGCACTATCTCAAAACTAGGGACCCCAACAAAAAACATCTACAATCCCACAAGGTGGGCCCCGGATAAAAATGAACCATTCATGTAGGTAAATATACCAGGTACTCATTGTTGACGTTCTATTTATCTATACATGTGCAATGTTTATTTGGTAGATGCAGGTTCAATACACCCTACCTTTGGACCCCAAAACTATGAAAAATTAAGATTTAAGGCCCTAAAAATATGGGTCAGAACCCCTAAAAATGGAAGGTTGTGTGTTTTTATGGTACATTGAGTGCTTGGATAAGTATTGCACTACAGATTCGCACTTCTGACACAGGTTTCCTGTTTGCATGAATGATCTCTTCCCATAGGAAAGTTTTATATTCCTCACAACTTGTGGTGATTCAGTTCGCTCCATCCGCTTGAATGATCCCCTGGAAATGGATTGTATCAATGAGTACAAGGTGGGCCCCCGGAAAACCAGTTATAAAATGAAGTTGTAACCCCTATAAATGGCCGAAAGTAGATAAATGGGTTGCCCTGGGGTGAAAAAATCCCCTACACCCCGGAAGATTAAAATGGTTCACCTGAGAATACGGGCCCCCTGGAAGAGGAAGATCATCTGAACCAAACCATCATGACTTCAGGTTCTATGTTAATCTTCGAGGGTGTACTCGTAGGGCTAAAAATTTCACCTCAATCTGTAACTGGATCCAACCAGGGCCCACCTGGTACCGCGCCCCTTGAAGTTTGCAAATCCCATGGATTTTGTGACCCGAAATCAGTCTACTGAGACCACAGATTTTCGGGGAATTTCGATCAATCGAGTTATCAACTTTACGTGGTTTTTCAAAGATGTTTGGTATTTTTTTTTGAGTTTTTTACCCCTAGGTAATTTGCCTACTTAATTTGACAAATAATATGACATGTGTTTCTATAAAAATGGATGACATCTACCACCACCACCAGCACCTACTTGGAGGATCATCCCATTTAGTAAGTGGTTAATAACCATGGTTAGTAAGTCCCCTAACTGGGGTTGTTCCCTTTCCTGAATGGCTTATAAATGGTGGTTACTAACTACTTACGTAATTCGGATGATCCTCCAAGTAGTGAATCGGTTATCTTCCCGAATTTGTTCATACCAAGGATGTGCCAAGGTCCAGTTCTTGATCAAATCGCATATCCGATGCCTTTTTCGTACCTTAGACTTCTACAATTTGGATGTTTCCGAAAATAGTGGTACCCCCCAAATCATCCATTTTCATAGGGTTTTTCATTATAAACCATCCATTTTGGGGTACCACTATTTTTGGAAACACCCATTTGATGCGGCTTGAGTGACGTGACGTGAGGGGGGCGATTTTTAAAAAGGTAATCTACTAGGTGGGATCCCCGGATCCAGTTATAAATGAGCTGAAATAATAATCCCTAGTAGGAATAACCCCTATAAGTAGGGTTATACTCCCATTTACCCATTTATAAGGCATTTATAGGGGTAATAACTCCATTTACAACTGGTAGGGGCCTAGCTTGTAGTCTGAAAGCACTATTCTTCAGTGTTTTTTTTGGTGCTGGTGAATTCGCGGTGAATTGTATGGTGGACGCTAAGTGTCAAACCGGGGATGACTAGAAAAAACTGTTGAATTGGGGTGTGTACATCAGAAAAAGTGAATTGTTCAACTGCTCCAAAAATTGGGAACCACCATCTACTGTACGAATTCAAAAAGCCACAAGGGCCCCTTTGTTCATATTTGAATCCTCCTAGTGCTTTTCTCCAGGGCACTTTTCTCGGTTTTCGGGGTTTCATCACTGGGAGTTTTGAGCATAGAAAGTGATAGCAGCAAACTGTTTTAGCAACAAGGAAGGACAAAACGACCTATTCTATACTTATTCTGCACCTGCTGCTGCTGCTGCTGCTGCTGCTGCTGGTGTTGTTGTTGTTGTTGTTGTTGTTGTTGTTGCGGTGGTGGTTGTTGTTGTTGTTGTTGTGGTGGTGGTGGTGGTGGTTGTTGTTGTTGTTGTGGTGGTGGTGGTTGTTGTTGTTGTTGT